>JABUQX010094542.1:5000-12500 GCA_015478945.1 Trachelipus rathkii | reverse complement strand
TTAAAACTTTCCCAACATTTTCTTTAATTTTCTTTAATTCTCGAATAAAACCAAATAATTGCTTTCTGAAACGATCCAACCTTTCGTCCACTCACGATGGAGATTTTCAGGGATATGACTTTATTTTAAAAATGAAGCCAAAGTTAAAATTAAAATAATACAATTATTGCAAATATAACAAGTAAGATTAAAACTATAATGTAAAATATACGAAAAATAAATGTGAAGTTTATAATTTAGATTGTGTCTTTTTTCTTTTAACTTAAGTAAAAATGTTAAGGTAATGTCCGGTCTATGTTTTTTTATAAGAAGGGACTCACTCCGCCAGTCTAAAGATCAGAAAATATTATTATTATTATTATTATTATTATTATTATTATTATTATTATTATTATTATTATTATTATTATTTATTATTATTATTATTATTATGTATGTTATTATTATTATTATATATTGATTATTATTATATTATTATTATATTATTATATATTAATATTATTATTATTATTATTATTATTATTATTATTATTATTATTATTATTATTATTATTATTATTATTATTATTATTATTATTATTATTATTATTATTATGTGGTTTCAAGGCGAATCACGAGAGAAGAACATTAGAACCATCGTAAGAGTGTTTTACTTCCTCTCAACATTGCCGGTCAAATCAAAATTGATTGTCTTGTCTAAATTAGGGAGTAACATTTTATGTAGCTAATTTTCAAAGATCTTTCCTTTTCAAGAGGGATGTTTTAATAGCAAGGGTAATAACAAATTTAAATATTTACAAATACGGTTTTATATTAATAATGATGATTATGAATTTAGAGTCAAATAATAATAAATAATAATAATAAATAATAATAATAATAATAATAATAATATAAAATAAAATAATATTAATAATAATTATGATATTTAGAGTCAATAATAATAATAATAATAATAATAATAATAATAATAATAATAATAATAATAATAATAATAATAATAATAATAATAATAATAATAATAATAATTTATTATTATTATTATTATTATAATTATTATAATTATTATTATTATTATTATTATTATTATTATTATTATTATTATATTATTATTATTATTATTATTATTACGTTAGTTAAGTTTATTTGGCATCGGTGAGGATAATATTTTATTTTTGAAGGAGTTCATTTAAAGAGGTTATGCAGGAAGGGGATTATTTCGAAGGGTAGAAAGGCTTGGAACTCATTATGGAGTGGTAATGGAGGGAGGGTAAAAGGGGGGGAGATGATTGAAGAAGCGAATAATGGAAAAGAGAAAGAGAACGGGAACGGTGGAGATACGCCCACTTTGGATCAATACTGGAAAGAGATTGAATGTAAAGCTTTGACTGCGCCAACTCTCTCTCTCTCTCTCTTCTCTCTTCTCTCTCTCTATATATATATATATATAGTCAATAATAATAGTATATATATATATGTGTATATATATATATAACTATAACTATATATATTTAATATATATATATATATATATATATATATATATATTTATATATATATATATATAATTCATTAAATGTGTGATGAAAATGTCTGTATGATTGGTGACCCCGTCCCTATTTCCATGTTGGTATATTTTCTCCTATTGTAGGGCAACTTGGAGATGATTTTCTCTCTCTTCTACTCCTACCCCTTTTACCGTTCTAATTGTCTCGGTTGCTTCTTGGCTCGAACTAGTGACGCTTTCCCGATTTATGCCTACGTCAGGTGTCTTGCGAAAGACAAATTAATTGTGTGTAATAATGAATTTTCCTCCCATTGCAGGGTGGTACCATCCTCCCTTCAAAATCTCCTTGGGCGTCCTTCCTTCACCTCGTTCCCAAAAGGCACCAGCTGCGTGGAGACCTGAACAGAGATACGAAGTGGATAAAAGCTTTTCCCATGTCCAGCATCCTCCCGCTAAATGTTTCATTGGATCTTCAGATTTGAAGTTCACTGGATTTTGTCACAGACAGAGGAACCCAGTCCGAGAATGAGTTTTTTTTTTACTGGGCTTCTCCACCCTTTGAGTAGTATGCATGAGGATTGGAAAGGGTGCTAGAAGTGACGTCATCGCCTCGCTGGCACATCTAATATTTCTAGCACTATTATTTTTGAGCAAGGTGGCCCTTGTATGATATCGATTCCTATATAACCGATGATGGTGAATCGATTCCCGTGGTTTATAATAGAATCGAATCACTTTTAGTATGATAATACGTCTTTACCTGTTGCTGATATGCGGGAAAAGTGGGAACATATCGAGTATTGTATGACCTGTTAGCTATTTTACCTTTGATAAGTAGGAAATTTTCAGGTTGTTAGCGGATTATTCATACGCGAGGTATGTTAGGTTTGCATTTGTACATTATATTCTTAGTTCAGGTTATGATATGTTAGCTTTATTGATGCTAAAACTTTGTTGCGTAAGCATATATTCGTAGGTCCGTATATAAACTTATTTTTATGTTATGTTTATCCAAAATGATACTCGAAAATATGACTGTGGATCCAATAGTTCCAATAGATCATAGCTGGATGGGTGGGGTAAGTGGACTGCTGTATAGTGATGTTTGATTTACTGATGTACGCTTTAAAAGTCAGTTTAAACTTATCCCCTTTACTGTGAATTTATTCAAAGAAACTTATTTTTGTTATGTCAGGATAAAATTGTTATTTTATGTTATGTTTGGTTTAAAGACTTTGTTGTGTTTGCAATATTCGGTTGGATATTTATATTTAGACGAGGTTTATGATGAATTTGTAAATATTACGAATGGTATGTCTAAAAATTCGTACACGTTAGCATTATATTCGTTGTCGAGTAGTGGATGATTAGACAATAAATAATATTATTACCGATTTAATGTAAAATTAACATATGATATGCTAGAGATATGCTTGAAAAAAGTGTGACTAGGTTACGTTTTTGTACGAAGTGTAGTACTTTATCTTGTTGTTAAGTGCGGAAGTTTTTTAATGTTAGGTAGTTTATTCGTACTATGGTGTGTTAGGTTGTCGTTGTAATTATATCTTAGTTCAGGTTATGTTATGTTAGCTATATTAATGTAAAAAATGTTACGTTGGCATATATTCGATGGTTAGTATTATTAAAAAACTATTTTGTGTTCTGTTTAGCCGAAATGTTATGTACTCGAAATATGACAGAATCAATAGTCAATAGATCAAAGGTCATGGTGGGAGATGTGGGAGGGTTGATGGTTTACTGATTTACAGATTTAAAATCAGTAAACTATTTCAATTTACGTGATATTTTATTCAAAGAAACTTATTTTTATGTTAGTTTGAATAAAACTTTGTTATGTTTACATTTATTCGTGGTCAGTATGATAATTAGACAGTTATGATAATTTTTTTTAAAATATTACTGTGTCAATGTAAAATTAACGTAATATTGTTAGAGATATGTCTTGGAAAAAAGTATGGGAATAGGCTTACGTTTTATGTATGCAATGCTGAGTACGTTACTGTTTGTAAGCGTGAACTTTGTTAATTGTAACTGTTTATTAGTGCGTAAGTTGTGTTAAGTTTGTCGTTGTACATTATTTTCTTATTCATATAGCTATGTTAGCTTTAATGTGAAAACATGTTATGTAGCAATATATTCCTTAGGTTAGTATAAAGAACTCATTTTGTGCAATGTTTATCCGTGATACTCAAAATGCAACGTAAATCAATAGTGTTAATGTAAAATTAACATTGATATGTAGAGATATGCTTGAAAAAGTGGGAATAGGTTACGGTTTGTACGCTGTGTTACGGACTTTACTGTTTGTTAAGTAGGGAACTGTGTTTATTGTAGTTAGTGAAGTATGTTAGGTTTTGTCAACTGTTACATTATATTCTTAGTTCTGGTATGCTATGTTTACTTTATATATGTTGAAAACCAATTTACGTAGCAATTATTCGTTGTTAGTATATGTAAAAAAACTTATTTTTGTTACTATGTTATCCGAAATGGTACTCGATATGTGACCTGAATCATTAGATCGAAGATCAAAAGGTCATGGACGGGATGGGTAGGGAAAGGCGGGGAGGGACGGTGGTTTACTGATTTACGATTTACTGCTTTAAATTCGGTAAACTATTACACTTACTATGATATTTATTCAAAGAACTTATTTTATATGTTTTTGGATCAAACTTTTGTCCAGTTTTATGTAGGTTTGATAAAAACTTATGTTTGCAGCGCCCTACCTTGGCTCAAACGGTTCTAGAGCTCGGGTCGCATGCAAAGTTCGCGGGTTCGAATCCTAGTTCGGAACCTAGGTAATTACCTAGAGAATTCCCCTCCTTGAATAGGGCTATGCCCGTGAGGTGTGAACTTTTATATATATATAGCTATATATAAAAAAAAAATTATTTGCTGGGGATTATGATATTTAGGTAAGGTTATGATAAATTTTTGTTAAATAATATACTATGAAATGTAAAAAAAACTTTGTTACGTTAGCATATAGTCGTTGGTCTGTATGATAATCGGACAAGGTTATGATTAGAGTTGTTAAAAAAACGTGTTTTTTTTAGAGAGAGTTTTTCCGCGGTTTTATTTTTTGTTAAACATTTTCGGGGTTTTTTTTTTGTTTTTTTGTTGTTTATTGTTTTTTATTTCGTTTTTTTTGTTTTTTTTTTTTTAAAATTTTCTTTAAAAAATTTACTTACATCTACTAAATATTATTATTCAATATTTTTAAGAAACAGGTGTTACAGGATAATAATTAATTATATATTTTAAAGTTATATCCATAAATGTTTAAGTTGATTATTCTCATAAAATTTTTGACAATAGCTGGAAGAAAACAAACACCTGTCCATTCTCTATTTACTGTTAAGGAAAATCATACATACAAAGGTAAAAGAGCACTCTGTAAATTGTGCTTCACTGAGGTGGCCAATAATAGTTCAAGGAAAGAACAACACATACTGAATTGCAAAAAATGCAGTGATGACATAAAAATGAAATACTTGGGAAATCAGAAAGAGAGTAAGAGTACAGCAAAATCAAGGAAATAGAAGCAAAGTAAAGAAATGCAAATGCTAACAAAGCAGAAAAAGAGCACAAATAAATAAGCCTTCAGTTGACACTGTTCCTATCACTGATAAATCTGTGGATTATGTTTCAAATTTCTCCACATGTTGAGAACAATAAAGGTCAAATATATATATATATTAATATATATATAATATATTAATAATATATATTAAATTAATATTAATTATATATTATATATTATAGTATATATATATAATAATATATAATATATAAATATATATAATATATATAATTATTAATATATATATATATAATAATATATAATAATTATTATATATATATATATATAATATTATATATATAATATAAAAATATATATATATTATAGTATATAATAAATATATAATATTATAGATATATATATATATTATATAGTATATATATATATAATAATATAAATATTATAATATATATATTATATTATTTATTTAATTAATATATATTATATTATATATATATATATATTATATATATACCTTATATATATATATTAATATTATTAGTAGTAATAGATAGATTTGAGATATTATATATAAAGGAATAAGATATCATAAGTATAGCCGACATATATAGTGGGTAAATGTAAAAATGATATTATACGTTTAATCATGACTCACATCACATACACGTACACGGTACAGAATGCATCGGATAAAAAATACTTTATTACACTGTATATACTAAACAGAGATATCAAGTTGCCCATCTATCAAAGATTACTACTAAATACAATAGATAACAGCATAGCAAATTTAAACATTATTTCATTAATTTAGTCTTCTGAGAAATGATGAATTTTTCCACTTAAGTGAGAGGACATTCAATTACACACAATGCAGTGTTTCAAATGAGAGAATAACACTCATACTAGCTACAAGGCGTTACAACTATCCAAACACGAAAGTGTATCCATGTTGTGCTGGCATGGAAGTCATATATATATATATGGGTATAGCATATGAGCAAGATAATCACAAAAGTTAGTCTTCACTCTCAACATCATGAATTCTTAGACCATTACACATGGCTGTACCTACAAAGAAGACTGACATGTATGTAGAATGATGAGTATATTAACTCAGCCATAGTGCAAATATATCGCATAATAATTCAATAAGAAGAAAGTGCAAGAGTCACAAATATGTAATTAAATCACTCAGAAAAAAATACTACCCTTTAATACTCGTTATATAACTCGTTAAAATAAATAGTTACTGTAAATTGACATCGTGAAGAGTGGAGCGCCATAGATAGTCTCTGTTATAGGTACTCTTTTCTCATATAATTTTAATATAGAGTAGAGAGAAGTTATGTCACCACGCTTAAGGGTTTAAACGTCATATATCACCTATGTCCACCACAGACTGGCACGAGTAGAGAGATCGGGGATACCACTTTCAGTGATCCTTCTTGAGGTCGGACCAGAATTACGTCAGGTCAGGCAGCTCAGGTTTCTCGTGGTGAAGGACATTGATAGCTGACATTAAATATATTCCAACCACCTCTACAAGGAGGCACGCTGCTCTATGGCGTCATATCCTGGTTGAAGATATATCACGCACGTCTCGCGGACTCTCTCTGGTATTTGTCGGTGTTCGTCGTGCCAGCTCTCTCACCTCACACCGCCCCTCCCTCATTACAGGCGGAGTATATGTGGAAGAGAGCAGTGTAGGGTACACCTTAGATGTTCTCCACTCTCGCACGTGCACGAAGACCCATGTCTATGACGATCTGAACAGGTCTGAGGGGACTGTAACTCACGACAGTGTTACAAGAGTCAAAATAGATTATTTATAATAGTAACGAGCGCCGCATATTAAAATGCGAGGCTCACATAATAAATAATAAATATAGAAATGATACTGATTTAATAAAATAAACCTAATGAAGCTTATCATTAACTTATTATTGTAACTAATGTCATAGTATATGCTACTGTATATATAAATTTTTTAATTAGTATTCCGAAGGTTCTCGTCCGTAATGCACCAGTCTGTGTATGAGCTTAGTTAATAACTATAGCGACTCATTCCTACTCATAATTGATTCAATATAATTTTAATTTCATGTATCATATTCTTCTAGATGTTATACGCTCTAAAAGGTTAAGAAGTAGTAATTTGTTGTAAAATTAAAACTTGTGCATTATTATTATTTTTATTATTATATATATTTAACTCTAATAGTTATATATTTTCTAATAGCTTATAATTATATTTACAGTTATTAATATATATTATATATAGTAGTACTAATAATATGTTATATAAAATCGTTAATTTAGTTAATTATATATTTATAATAATTGAAATAAAGATTAATAAATAACATTAAAGTTATAAGTAAAAATATATTATAAAAAAAAAAAAACACAAAAAAAACTCACT
>JABUQX010094541.1:0-24193 GCA_015478945.1 Trachelipus rathkii | reverse complement strand
TCCACAGTGTAGTTTCATCAATCCAAACCTCCAGCACCGCAACTGACACGGTCCAGTTCCGTCATCATGATGATCTTCCGAAGCCTACAAACTCCCGAGGATGACTGATTTTGTATTACTGTTTGACCTCAGAGGAGGATAACTTTCCGTTCAGAGGGTCGGTGATCTAGACCGACACTCAAAAGTTATCAAAAATCCTAGTTGGACTTTACTGAACCACAACGAGACCAATATATATGACATGATTACATATGAAATCATTTTCAACAGGAGGGAGCCTTAGCGATCTTTCCGAAGGAAATCTAAAAACTCTCACAAACAGATCAGAAGTTGCTAAGCTCTTAGGCTTCAGGGCTGTGTGAATCTAGTTAGAGAAGTGTAAACATGTTCATTTAGAAGCCAGACAGAGACAGCTTTTCAATTATTATTGGGCAGAAAGATGATTGATATCGTATTGATTGGCCTGATTGGACATCTGACATGAGCATAACACAAGTGCCGCGCTTATTGATTCCTCCAATGTAGCCTAGAGCAAGTGTGTACTCAGATAGGCAAGGTTTTCGCTTCCTGTGACAATTTACAAAACAAAACGAAATTACCAAGATGTCTATGCTTAACCTAGTTGGTAAAACATTTAAATGAACATTTAACCTAAAGTTTGACTATTATACACATTGACAGGTATACACAAAATTCTACGTTCCTCTGCAATGGGGGGTAACCACGACAAAAAAAAATCTGCCATCGGAAAACGTGCCTCAGAATGATTCAATCTGGACCAAAAACATTCACATAACACTTGTGAATTCGCAGTTTTGTCTTTCTTCCACTTTGCATTAAACTTGGTTTGATAGCAATATGTAATCTTGACAAAGAGTGGTGCTTCTGATCAGAAACAAATTCACAAATTTTAGTTGTCAAAGATAAAGTACTATTACCCATTATACGCAGGATCCTCGGAGGGGAGGTTCGAAAGAAACGTCCAGAAGGACAAGCAGCCCTGCTAGCATCAATCAGTTGTCTCAGGTTCTTGGAATGGGGAGGGAGCAGTACCTCAGAATTTGTACTCAACTTTGGATCTTTCTGATATAGTTTGAAATATTCTTTTAAAAAATACACTATGATACGATCCTGTCCCCCCAAACTTTGCCACATAGTAGGCATGGTTGAAGAGTCACATACTCCATGTTATGAAAAGCGTTCAGTAGGTGGATGTAATGAAGTATCTGTATGTCTAGGTTTCTTGTCCAAGACAACACACGCCACAAAGGAACGAAAAATCTCGTGATTGCTTGTTTAAGAATCAGACACAGTAATTCAAATGAACACAAAGTATAAACATGAGGATGGTCTACAAAAAATCGTACTGATGGAGCTTTCGGTTTCAAATACAACACCTTTTTGATACGACATATTTCTTAAAGACATTTTTATTTGGCCATCCTTACATAAGAAATCTCAATGTTAGCTACATACAATGTTAGAATAGAATCATGGATTAAGATATGATTATCATCCAGAGCTACATGCAGAGAATTCTTACTTTGCAACATTAACAATAATTTCAGCAAAATTCTCTTATTAGAATTAGCGTAATAACTGCTGATTTCTTTGTTTATATTCTAGGTCAATAATTAAAGGGACTCAATTACCTACTTTAGAAACTTGCTACTGAGTTTGAATTCAAAATTTCTGTTGTGCTACGGAATTTGGTTTTCATCAAGAAAGAGAAACATCTTTATTGGCACCTTCTCATGACACTGGCATCATGATAGGTTTCCAATTACTTCAAGCATCCAATACCCACTGATATTCACCTCGATGACGGTTCTTGAGAGGTTCACGGTCCACACAAATTTGGGTCTCTTGAATAATTATTCAACGGCACATTGACTACTCGATACAAAAGAAAGCTATTGTATCACCATTGCTCGAAGAAGAATCTATATGTTTATACGAGGTGCTTATCTAACTGGTTTACCTGATACTCTTATCAATAAAAAATGCTAGTATTTTTATAGGTTATGAAACCGTCCGTTTCTACCGTTACAAAGCAATTTAACGTGACGAAACAGAAGTGCATCGTCACTACTATAATTCGTATATACTAATACTTTATTTCTTCAGCATCCATATTTGTTAATTCTATTTAGTCAGATATCTCTTCGCCCTAAACTTGAATTGACTACTCTTACTATGCCAATGTTGTTTGCTGAAATATAATCTTAACCCAATCATTCTTCCTTCCGAGAATATACGATGCAATTTGGTACGGGGGTTTCTAGATGTCAGAACAAATCGAAATTCCAACACATGCCAAATTGCGTCAAGTGATTCAGCGAACATACCCAGTAGCCTGTATCAAAAATAATCTAGGATTCGATGTGAGTTAATATCTGTCACACTAAGCAGAGGAGTCTCACATTTCTCACAAAGTTGCCTATTTTCACAGGTCGCACCCAAGAACATTTCTTTCCATTCGTGAACTAAATGTGGACACCTTCTGCTATAGAAACCAGCCCTGAAGCCCTGAAGCCCAGAAGCCACCAAGCCTGAGTTACAACGGAGATAGGTCATGGTTGGATCTACGGGAACAAAGATTTCGGTTCTAAGCTCCATCACGGTGGGTGACTATTATGAAATAGAAAGCTATTGCTAGTATCACGATCTATTGAGTGTGCAAATTCAAATACAGAGACTATTTCGACGTACAACTTGTTTCAACATTGATCGAATATAATGAGTAGGTATTCTAATTAGTTTCCTACTGAAATATATTATATAAATATATAATATATAATACCTAATTTATATATATAATAATATAATGATATAAATATAATATTTATTATACTTTATAATATTGATATTATATAAATATATTAGATATAAATATATATTATATATATAATATTAATTATATATATAATATATAATATATATATATTCTATATAAATAGATAATAATATATAATATATATATATAATTAAATTAATATTTATAATATATAAATATTATATATATATATTAATAATTACAATAATATATATATAGTAAATAATAAAATATATAAATAAAATAATAGAATATAAATAAATATAATTATTAATATAATATAATAAAAATAACAAAATAATATATAATTAATAATACTAATACCATATACTACAACTACTAATAAATATAAAGACTAAATATATAAATAAGACAAAAAAATAAAAATAAAATAATAAATAATATTAAAAATTTTAGAGTTATTAAATTTAAAGATAGTGTCATCATGAAAACAAAAAATCCCACTTCTAACTTACAATATGCATAAAATATAAAACAAAATAGAGCTAAATTTACTATTATGGGAATGTAAATCTGTTGAATAAAATAATATAAATAACATATTTAATAATATTATAAACATAAATATAATATAAAAATAAATATTATAAAAAAAAATATATAATTAAATTATTTAATAATAAAATAATAAATATATAATTATATATAGAAAAACTCAATAAAAATAAAAATATATAAATAATATAAAACGTAAGATGTCATAAACAGATATTACAAAGACGATAATTTATAGTATCCACAATAACGGGAAAAATAAGATAATAAAAAGAAATAAAAAAAAAATAAAATAAAAATATAATAGAAAATAAATATACAAAATAATATAAAAAAGAATAAATCAAATATAAATCAAGAATAGGATATACAAAACAAAAAAAAAAATAAAAAAAAAAAACAAAAAAAAAGAAAACACAAACCTAAAAAAAAAACAAAAAAAAAAAATCCGACATAAAAAAACAAAGCGATAATCAAAAATAAAATAATTAAATATTATTAATTGGATATCAATGAAAAGATAAATAAAAAAAATAGAGAAAATGAGAACAATAAATACCTATCGAATTTTAATAATGGAATATGTATAACAAAAACATAACAAAGACACTTGATTACTGGGAAATGTCCAAAACTAAACAACTATACTGGAAAACAAAAAAAAAAAAAATAAATAAAAGAAGACCATACAAATAAAAAAGATAAAAATAAAATACAAATTATGAAAAACTGTTTAACAGACCAACAAAAGTAAAAATTAAAAAAGTAAAATAGACAAAAAAAAAAAAAAAAAAAACATAAACACTAGCTCCTTAGAGGACATTCCGAGCGCGAATAAATTACGGCCATGGTACAACCAATACATAGATATATGTGATATATTTCATAAGCTACAATTATTTCTCCCTTAAGGTTTTTGTACTGAAAGCGGGAAGTGGGTTTTTCTAAATTTAATACCACTTGGGCACAGACGCAGACCGAAAGGTGTATGGTTGGAGGGTGTACATTACGAAACAGGAATGCTCGCAAGAGTTGCTCGCCAGAAATGGACAACACCGTTATGTCTGCACGTCCGAAGACCCCCCCTTCTTTAATAAGGTTTTCACATTGCGATTCCATCGAGTTTACAGACGGTGTACCAAAGGGTACAGGTTCGATATGTTCAACCCCTTCATCACTACGGACAGAGTGTTGATAGGAATCATTTCCGTACATTCGACGCTGACGTCTGCATACACCCATATCCCAATTCCTCATTACGCAGCTAGTTCCTTGTCAACAGTAAATTACTCGGTGGGACATTGTAGTACAGAAAAGTATATCTACGTAACGCTGAGAAACCAATTGAAGCAGAACGCAACCGCGTGGTAGATGCACACAACCGCAGATTGCCCTGATATTAGGGGCGCCAACTTGTGCAATGGGTTTGTAAGTGTTGGCAATATCTGGATACAATGATTGATTTTGAAGCACGCGCTGCACATTTGTCAAACAGAGACCCCCGCGCCCAGGTGAACAACACCGTTAACCGCTATGGTCGTTTCTCTCGTCAAATCATACGTACAAAGCAAATTACGACTGTATTTGGCTACGCTTTGTCCTTTTAACCAGTCGGGCTCAATCTCTGGAACTGAAATTTGCAGACAACAATGTGAAGATCAACAAGGAACTTGAATATCCTCCACTCCCTCAACTTTACATCCAAAAAAGCAGTACAATACAATGGACGCGCACTTCTCTACACGAGACTAAATACAGTGACCAAGCTACAATATGTCGCAATCGCCGTCTTAAAGTGTTAACGAATCTCTCCATCACACATAGTAATTAATAAGTTAGGTAGGCTATTTTAGCACTGACGTTGCATGAAAAGAACTTGACAGCAATTATACCAAATACTATTGTGTCTATGATGTTATTTAAATTTTATCCTATCTATTTGGCCTGCTCGTCAGGGAAATTTAATATAGCAATATAGTATAATTTCGAATGTAAACCTGAAAAGCATAATAATATATCATAATATATATATATATTATATAATATATATAGTATTATATATATTAAATAGATAGCTACTCTCTCATAATCATATATACTTACCGTATATCTATATATAGATATTCCCTTTTCTAATAATAATAAATACGAAATATATAATATACATAATATATAAGTATATTATAGTATACATATACTATATATACCACTATAAGTATATATACTACATATATTACTAATATAGTTAACTAATATTCTTATACCATAATATTAAGTAATCGTATAATATCTGAATACCCCAAACCATTATGAACAGACATACAAAAAGCACGTGGGAGAAATCTGCCTTTGTAATATCAATCGAGCAGAGAAATCCTTAATATGGCCGGAGAGAGAGGAAGATGCGGATCGGAGACGTTGCCACAAAATTTAATTTTCTCAATGTCCACCAATCTGGCTCACCAATACTAACACATTCTGGCTACTTTTTTTTTTGTTTGTATTTTTTTAGGTTACCTTTGTACGCTGGTTATGACCAGTAACCCTCGCCGATGTCTCGCCTCGAATAACTACGCACGGTGGCAAAATCTAACCCTCCACCAATTAGCGTTCAACTGTATTGGCATAATGAATAGCGCTCAGATCCAAAGAGACGCCAGAGAGATGTAGAACACCCAAAAACTGTTATCTTTTCATATGCAGCAGATTAAGAAAATTAGCTACGAATATAAACTATCTACTTGTTCATGTGACAACTTAGTAAATACTGACATGAAAAGTGTGACAATTTCATGTCATGACCCTGAATTCTTTCCTTCTGCATGCTGTGGTATGATCATACTAGGTTTAACATCAGCAAACACGTTGATTTGATTGAGTCATCCTCTACGTAAGAAACTCGATTAAAAGACAAAGACGTATTGATATTCCTCCGACAAAAGCAGATAAAAATATATAAGTTGGTATACCGAGTGGATTATTTTTTATTACTTGTAATATTTATTATTATTTATCATTTTTTCTTTAACCCTTTAACCCATTTTTCACGTGTAAAAAATTTTAATTATGGATGTTTGGAGAGTGTTGCATTGGATTTTACGTATGTGAGTTCGTCTTGGTGGTTGATGGGTGTTGAGTTTACCATATCCCTCGAAACTTATGGTAGAATACTGTAAATAATTTATTTATCTATGCAAGATGATTATCTAGCTTGCGTCGTACGAGTATCTAAGTGTTTATACTGTATGGGTACATTGCTGTTACCCGATGATATGGGGGAATAGAGACTGTAATCAGAAGGAAAAATGCGAATGATGTAGAAAAACCATCCCACCGCATTTTATAGGCATATTCACTAAGCCACGTAAAAAAAAACTATTCATTGTTTACCCTTAATCGCCCTAAATGTATTTCGTAGCTGCGGTTTTCGTTGATTATTGAGGCTTTGCGCAGACACCTCCAGACGTATTCTATCCCAACTCTCATAAATTGAATTATAATCGGAATCATTCCTACACGTTTCACAAACATCCTTAGGACCGTTGAAACAACCGCCTTGTGAAACCCTCTGGGAACCACCCTGGGAGTAATAATATAACTATATAATATATAATGATAAAATTTACCCTTACTTTCTTTGACCAATCGCAAAATTTTCCCTGGACAAGCGTGACGTTGATTTTTTGGTGATAATAAAAATATTAATTAGATTCATTGAAAGCAGGCAATAATATAATTAATATCAATTAAATATTTAACACTTACTTCAGATTAAATCGTGGACTACTTGATGGTGACTCAGAGTCTAAAGAATACATTTAAATTTGGTAACAGTCATCGTCCTGTGCTCCTCTCCCCGATCTCCGCATCACTCAACGCTAATTCATATTTAAATTTCCAAAAGTAACGAAAGTTTTATTTTTACTCACACAAAAGATAAATAAATTTAAAGCGTTATTTAAACATTAATAACCTAGTTAGAGTGAAAAATTACGTCCACAAATGTGATCACACTAAAAGATCAAAAATGGAGAGAGATTTAAGTTATCTATTATAATCTCTAAGCATCTGATTCATTTTTACATTCAAAATATCAACTTTGTTCTTCTGTCAAAGTATTCAGTTTTAACATCTTGTCGACGCATTCATCCAAGCTTTTCGGTTCTACAGTTAGACTTTTTGAGCTTCCAAACCTTTTCATGTCGCCGTATGAGGCTTTTCGTCTTGTTATAGAACTCGTATTGAACAGTGTTCTTAATTCTGCTTCTAAAAAATGTCGACCGAGCTCTTACATTTGTCTAAACATTTTTGAAGCCTGCAGTGAATAGGAACTTTATGAATACTATATCTAGGATACTCGATATAGCTATATAGAGTGCCCTGGTTTTTTAGAAATTCAGACTAATGTGTATTCTGTATCAGATTCTTCCACTAAATTGCGTTTATTATTGGTTACTGAAAAACGTCCTCCACTCCACTGTTGAATTGTGCCCTATGCGGAAAAAATATCAGTAACTAATTAGAAATAATATTGCCACAATTCCGAGGAGCTCCGGTGCTGAAGACTTTTCGGTTCTACAGTTATTCTTTATGTGTAATAATGATATAGAAGTAAAAAAACTTCATTCATGGTTAAGCAAAAGGAAAAAATATATTGAATTTTAAATTCCAGAAGTATTAGAATTAACCTTAAACTATAAATGTAGAATATTTTGCTTATTGCTTTTATCATCTATAAGTCAACGATAATAGGATTTGATTTCGGTTATATTTTTGAGCTACAATGTCTCTAGCAATAAAGCAAATCGTTGTTTCTTAGTTCTGGCTGATGAAAAATTATAATATATACTAGGAATATCCAATTAAGTATGAGAATTACCCTTAGGACAGTCATTATAGTATCGTACTTCAGATAGGACATCTTATACTAATATACTTTTCTGTTCATTTTTTGAATTAGTCAAAGTCATGAGCAGATTACAAGTTTATAATTTTATAGATATTAACAAAAAAGTAAAAAAGCTTATTTTATAATAGATGTATTTATGTCGATAATCAAAGATTATATGTTAACCTATAAAATCTTTACTAGAAGCAGGGAGTAAAATATTTCTATATACTCAAAATATATCTATATTTTTCGAAATTTGTCTAGTGTAACAGGCTATTTTACTGACTTAAGAGTTCGTTCTCCAGAGAGTATTTAGTACGAACATTTAAATCTGCGAACGAATTGAAACCAAGGGTCTTGCACGGTGTCTGAACTTTCGTAATAAGAACACACTTTGCAAGTAAAACGCAATATATTGTCACACACACACACACCAGTTCACTCACACGCATCTGCTCTAGAAATATATCTCATAAAAATCACTTCCTCGTTTGGTGCTCGTGCTCCCTGCAAAGAGTCTATCGGCTGTCAACTGCACCACATAATATCCAGATAAAATTCAGTTCAATTACCTCAACAACAAAACGAAAACACAAAAATATAAAAAAAAAACACACAAATAAAAAAGTATAAATCCCTAAAAGAAAAAGATATAAACAGATTAAGTCATATTATATTATTTAAAACATCCACGCAATACCACAATCAACTGCAACTATCGGAAGAGCGATGTATCTGCTATGGAACAAAAACCGTTTGTCATAGCCGACAGACAATTTTGTAGTCGCACATACGAGGTCATAGACGTCCAAAAATCAGAGATCAGCAAAACAGGATATAGAGTAGATTTACTGGATGTAGTTCCATCGCGCAATCCTTTCATTCACTTATCAGATACATTTCTCATTCCCCAATTATACAGCAAGGAAAACAAATATATCCAAAATATTCAACTTGGTCCACAAAGAAAAGCCGATGCCACACTTTCTTACTCTTTCTATCTATACTATAAATTTTTAGAAAAATTCCCGGACTTTTTTATGAGATATTTCCCTGACTCTAGTTATATCTTAAACGTTTCTACTGACTTCCCTGTATTACTCTGATTTTTTTCCCTAGCTTCCAGAAAGTGTTAGAATATCTTATATACGGGGAAATTAGAATATGCTAAAACTGTAGTTGAGAGCATTCTTTATTCGAGGCGTAAGAGCACAAATTAATGACAATAAACGAAAAGGTCTAATAATATATAAAAGCAAAGAATTAAATGACTAAAGATCATTCTATCGCTATAACGCTTCTATAAGAGTACAATGTGAATAAGGAGAAGGACTAAAGATTATGAAAAGCTATAAAATTTAAGTGCTTGCAATACTTCATAATTTTAATCGCAAGCCCACCAATACTTTACTTGGAACTTAATTTCTTTATTCTATCTTCCTAATTATAAAAATTAGCAAGCTAAGTGGATCCCGCATACACTAAAGCTCTTTGTTATTTTTCTGATTGGAAGTTTATTCATGAAGAAATCACCCTTCTACCATATAAATTTTCTAGCTTTAGCTATTTAATCCCTTAACCATGTTGCTATCTATTTTGTTTTAAATTTGAACAATACAAAGTTTTCTCCTCTGCAAAGTCTGTAGCATCTGATGTTGGTAAACTTCTGTTTATGCTCGGCTTCCCTGGCAAAAATGTAAAACAAGGATATCTCACTGTTAAGGATTAAGAAACTAGATCATAAACCAAAAACTTCCCAAGGCAAGTTGTCTGTATAGTCTTATTTATTAACCAACAACTCAATTTGTCAGTTTATTAAGTTTTATTCCTTTAGATTAAAGAAAGCTACATCTACCATGAACTTGATATAGGATCACACATTACGGTTTCTCACATAAATGCTGGCAAGAAATAATTGATATATACAAACCAAACTTTCCTTTACAACTTATCCAGTAACTCTGGTCCTCACCATTGCTGGCATTTCCATTTTGAACTATCTCCATCTCTCACCAGAGAATTTATGTGTCAGGAGAATCGATGGACCTCAATACCCTATACTCTTCAAAAATTCTCCATTCTTCAAAAGGCTTCTAAAGGTGAAGAACTTTAAAAATTTGCGAAGTCTTTATATAAAAAACACTTTTATATTATTTGCTTTACAACTTAATATCCATAAGACTTCTTTGCACTCCTGATTGCTTGAACTAATTGCCTGAATTTCTGCAAAAACGCGAATACGATTTCTTACGAGGTTTTTTCTTATTACTTTTATTTTGCATAAAATTGTAAATCAGCTGTTGTTGATGGAGCTACCTTCGATTTCGGAAAACAGAAAAAAACAAATAACAATATGGTTAGATTACAAAAATAATTGATCAACTATTAATTGTGATGGAGTTTATCGATTTGAAGAAATCTTTTGAAAATTATTATTATTATTTTGAAACGAAATATTCGTCAATTCAAACGGCCTAACACACCGTCATTTTTTTGGTTCTTACCATTTTCGTAAGAACGTGCTAGAATTCTCAATATACAAGGAAATACCAACCTTATAAGAATTAAGAAATTCGTTACGTTGGTATGCAATTTTTACAGTTTGCGTCTGTTTAACAAAAACGATAGCAAACTCGAGCATTTCTTACGTTCGATAAGCACAAATGCCAAAAAGACGAAAAACCATAATTATGATAGGTCAGGTAGATAGGGAAACTATCAGACAAATTGCGGATTTATTATATATATATCATATATTTATTATATATATATATATATAGTAATAATATATATTATATATATTATATATATAATATATATATATATATATATTATTATAATTATCAATGATAATAATATATATATATATATTAAATGGCAATAAATAAAAAGAGTAAGAATATTAAGTTAGTTTGAGTAGGATCTGAAAAGTAAACACAGAAAAGTTATCGTAATTCATTGAAGAATATTTTATAAATTCCTCTTCGTTCTGATAGCAATGTGCTGGACAAAATAACTCCTTTCATACTCAAATTCTAGCTAGTCCTAAGGATATTGGGTGTTGATAAAGCTCTCACAATAAACACTTTCAAACATACCAACACACACCCCTTCAGCAATGAGGACATGTACGTGAAATATATTATATATATAGTTATATATCATTAAAGTATATATATATGATATTATATATTATATTATATATAAATATACTAGATAAGTATATATATTAATATATATATATATAATATATAATATATTAAATATATTATAATATATATTAAATATTATATATAATAATATATATATATATATATATATATATTATAGTAAATAGTATAATAATATATATATATATTATATATATATATATATATATATATTTATTATTATATATATATTTATATTATATATATATAGTATTATATTATATATATTAAATATATATATATATTTAAGTGGATTTTTATTATACTATATTATATAATATATTAATATATATAAATAATATAATATTAAAATGATATCTATATATATACTATATCGAATATTAATTTAAAGTCAAAATAAATGTGTTGCTATTCGGTTAAAAAGTAATCGGTCAAAATTTTAACCGATAACGATACCGATTTACCGATACTACTATACTCCACATAAATCTACTTTAGATACCGATACCACTGATACCAGATGACTCAAAAAAAAAGTCGACGATATCCAACCGATACCGATACACCGTGTATCGGTTGCAATCATACTACCTAAATCACTAACCAAACAACATAGGGTTGCTTGTTGTAAAACATAATGAAACACATCGTGCTATTAATAAAATGAAGAGGAAACTAAATAAATGTACAAAAATTTCAACATAAATGAAATTAATATTATTCAAAAAATAAGAAAACATTAAACCCTTTCAAAAGAACTTTCGTAAGAGAGGTAATTAAGTCTATAGTTCATTCATTAACTTCTATACGTGAATGTGTTTGTATTTTCATATAGGAATAAAAATATAATGTTAGTAGCCAATATAACCGACAAGGCACCTTATTAATATATAATATATGTCCTATATTAATGTAGTAATATTTAATATTACTATATAATAATTAGTATAAAATAATATAATAATAATTAATAGTATATATATAGATATATATATATATATTAATATATATGTATATATATTATATTAATTATAAATTAATATATATATATATACGGTCACATAACTATATATTAAAATATTATTAGTATATATAATACTAATATATTAAACAATGATAAAAAATTATATAATGACTATACATAATATATATATTAAATATAAATATGAATATTATATATTTATTATATATCACAAAATATATATGATTAATAGTATATATTATATATATATATAATATATAATCAAATATAATATATATATTATATACTAATATATATTATATATATAATTTTATAATATTACATATATATATTATATTAAATATGGATATATAATATATAGTAATATATATATATAACTTATAATTATTTTTTTCAATATATATTAGAGAATATATATAATAAATGTAAATTTTAGAATTATTAATAAGGAATAATTATATTAATAGGTTGTGTATAGATATATATATAAAGTAAAATAATATTAATATATATATTAATAAATATATATATATAAGGTAGAGAGAGGCATAAGTATTAAAATAGTAATAATATATATATATTAATATATATATATAATTATATATATATATGTATTAACTTAATATTTTATATTATATTATAAATTTACTTAAATATAAAAAAAAGAAAACGAGTTAAAAGAAAAAGAAATATATTTTCTTTATGTTTTTTAAAAAAAGATAATTTATTAATTTATTTATATGTAAACTTTTAATTTTTTAGGATAAAATAATTAATTAATTTATTGTAGGGTTTTTCAGCAAGTTTGATATAGACACAGTATAAATACAGACCATTCTTAATTACCTTAATTACTCATTTATCATAGTCAACACACTCTGTCCAACAGAACGAGTTTATACTTCAGTAAATGCTGACAAGAATATTCATTTTATTCTGTGTCATATCACATCTGGTAATAGAAATGAAAAACTACTATATCGTTGGCAGCATGGAAATTCATAAACACTTACATATGTGTCGATCGAAATAATCAGTGTCTTATTTTCTCCAATCATTATTTTAGAATTTTTCATTATAAGACCACCGTCAGTCTTGGATCTCAGGGAAAAAATACGAAAGATTTTCTGTGAAATAAAAATGCTATCTACGAAAGATCCGACAAGGATGGTAACGAAGAGGAGAGAGAGAGAGAGAAGAGAGAGTATAAGAGAGTTAAAAACAATGAGAGACTAATAGAATTGAAGTAAAGTTGGAAAAAGTAGGTAGATTTTGCACGATGTGAGAATTATTTTATGTAGAAGAATAGTCAATGAAATCTTTATATAAGACTAAGTAATATATACGTGATGACGTGCTCCGAAGTAAGAGTAGAGTGGAGCGTAGAGAGAGAGAGAGAGAGAGAGAAAACACTAACAACTATAAACCTTTCATCTGTTCTTTAACTCCGTATGCAGTGCTCCCACACGTAAGGATTTCCAAATCTGCTCATGTTCGCTTTTGATAAAGGTACTCTATTTTCTAGTCGATAACTATATATAGCGCTTTTTATATGAGTTCTAATAAGGACCATTTATTGCAAACTCTAAATTGAACTCATAAAAAGAACAGACAAACGCTAGTAAAGTATATGATTCTTAAAAACGATAAAAATAAAGCTCCTAGTTGGTTTCTTAATATGGTGTTCTTTTCTCGTGATTATTTTTGGAACGATCACTTTAATTTCCTTTCTAAACAAACATCTCTAATGTCACAGTTTAGGTTATCAACTCAACGGCAATACTCATCATAAAATTTTATTACAAGGATCACTCTCCCGCTTAGTCTATGGCTTGCTCTTTATAGGGATTTCGTTCGCCCCTGTATGGAGTATGCCTCACATATCTGGGGTGGTTCCACTCAGCCTGCCCTCCTTGAAAAAGTAATGCTTAGGATTTTTCGTTTCGTCATCACATATGTGAGGTGATCCCACAAAAATACTTCCTGGTTATGAAATGGCCTAGGATTTTTTTCGTCTCAATAAGTCTCATACTCTCACGGACTCTTTGTAATTTCCTTTGACCGTCACTTCATATAATGTCTTATTTTCACCGGACTCAACTTTTCTGATCTCTGCAATTGTTTAATATCTATTATCTACTATGAGGATAGCAAGTGGGAATCCACTTTTCCACATAGTCTCATGCTTTTTCTCTCCACCTGTCTGACCTTATACTTAGCCGCATTGCTCATCATTTTATGTGTTTGGTAAAACCTGAAAATATATATATATTAATATATAATATATTATATATATATAATATATATATATATATATATACCTATATATATATATATTATATATAATATCTATCATATACTATATATATATACTACTATACCTAATATATATCCTACTTATCTTATATATATATATATTTTATAAATATATAATATACCCTATATTTTACACTTACATCATATATATATATCATATATATATATATAATATATATATATATATATACTTACTTTATATATATACCTATATATATACCTATATATATTTATTATGCAGGTAACATCCGCATCCCGGGAGCATCCCGCGCCACATCTATTCAAAGATCCGCTCCGCATCCGCATCCGGCTTTGCCCTGCCGGATGTTTGCGCGGATGTTTATTCTCGAGATTTGATAAGAATTTTATAAAAAAATACTTAAGATAAATCTGAAAAATAAAATAAAAATGTCAAATGCAGTTGGAAGGAAATTCAAAACGGCTGGCATATTCCATATCTAATGTTAACCAATAAGCATCCACCGTCGCACTGACACATACCACTATCATCAATGGAAAGAAATTGCTCGAACTTCTTGTTCGTCCGCCAGTTCGTAATTCCAAAGTTAACATTCTTATATAATTCTGGAAAATGACATTCTATCACAGCCCCTAGCACTTAACGCTATTGAACACCAATTTGAAAGAAACTACCAAAAAAATCAGCCCCTCTACCAGCTTCTGCATACCATTAATCTCAGCGCTAAGGAAGCATTTTCAGAACCATCTTCAAATGAAAATGAATGACGATTTAAAAAGCAACTAGCAAAGAATGTAATTAAACATCAGCAAGGTCACGAAATTAACGTTTCATGCGTTCCGGTGGGATAATTAAGACCTTCATACTCATTCATACTATCACTTAGATTCCCGTTATTAATACGCAATTTTTTTGCTAACGATATTACAAAACAAGTTAACATCGTTACTATTGGTGTGCGTTGAAAACTTCATCCGAACAGTCTATTAATCTCGCCACCCATTAAAAGGAAGAAAACAAAATCTACAGAACCAACACCTTCTAACAACGTCAAATCAATAACAGATTCACTGGAAGAATTCTACAGTCCCTAGTAGTGATGAGAAACTCACGCATTACGCAAAAAGATGAAGTGAAATGATTGAAAAACTATGCACCAAGAAAAACGATTAGATATCAAATGATGATCCAATCAAGTTGGTGGACTCAAGTTAAGCACATGTTTACCAACCGCTTCAGAGTAACTTGCAAGGAAAACTTCACATCCGACCACAAGTCTATCTAACTCAACCATTAATCTCAGCTGCTAAGGAAGCATTTTCAACTATCTTCAAATGAAAAATGATGACGGTTTAAAAAGAATGAAAGATGTAATTAACTAGAGGTAGAAAAACGTTTAGCGTTCTGTGTGAAATTCATGACCTTACATTACTATTGCAACTTCCACTTAGATCCGCGTTCATACAAGCAAATTTTTTTGTAACGATATTATAACAAGTTTAAATCGTTACATTGTGTTGCAGTTGAAAAAAAACTTCAATCCGAACAGTCTATAATTCGCCACCCATTAAAAAGGAAAATACAACGAAATATACAGAACCTAAACATCTTCTACAAGTCAATCAAATAACGATCACTGGAACGAAATTCCACAGTCACAGATGATGAAGCAAACACACGCATTATCAAAAAAGACTGCCAGTGCCAAATGATGAAACTTTCACCAAGAAAACGACTAGATACAAATCAAATGACGATTCTATCAGTTGGTGGAGTGTTATTTAAGCAAATGCAAATGATTACCCACGCTTAAGTAATCCTTGCAAGGAATACCTGGCCTGATCCTCCCAACTAGTGTTCCATAGCGAAACGAGTATTTAGCAATGCTGGGTCCTTAACTATAAGATCGAAAACGCAGAACAGACTTCAGCAGAAAAAACAGAAAACGTGCAGATAAAATTGATGTCTCTCAAGCACAACTTTCCTATATTTACATTTCTCAATACTAGTGCAAAAAGTTTATAATCCATGTAACAATCTTTTCACATTAAGGGTGGCGGTTAGGGAAAGAGTTGATGGCGTTCACATATTGAGTTGGGTCCCCGTACCCGCACCTGGTAACAATTACTATTAAGTAGATTCCCAGCACAGCATGTACACTTGAAATCAAGTTCTCGATTAGCTCTTGACTTTTCAATTGTCTGGCAGAGACTTGCGAAAAAAAAACACTTGTAAAATTTCGCAGCAAGTTTTATATTTACTTTCATATCTTGAAACTTCCTGATTTAATTATTCGTATGGGCCCAACTCTGCCTAAATCACATACTTCGTAAAACTTCAGGCCAAGCTCCTGACAAATATGTACATGCACATCATCACACACAGACCTACCACCCACATACCACACACACTATATATATATATATTACAATATAATATAATATAATAATAATATAATATACTATAATATATAATATATATATATATATATTATATATATATTATATATATATTATTATATATATATTATCTTATACCATATATATATATATACTATAATATATATATATATATATATATATTATATTATATATATATATATTATATATATTATATATATACTATTACTATATTATATGCACGGTTTTTAACTATATCCTATATACTATATATATATATATAACTAGATATAGACCTATATATACAGTATATATATAATATATAATATAATATATTAATTATATAATTATATATTGCTATAATATATATATAATAATATTATAATTATATATATATATATATATAATGTATATACTAATTAACTATATATATATACCTAATATATCTATATACTACACTATACTAGTTAGTTCATGAGAGCGTCCCGCGGCCACCTTATTCGATATGAATGAATAAGACTATATTAGGGTTATCATGCGAGGATTGATAGCCCGAAGAGCTTCCATCCGACAAAACAGACAAAACCGAGGTTTTTCTATCGTTTTGGCTGTGTTTGTCTGTGTTTGTCTGTGTTTGTCTGTGTTTGTTTGTGTTGTTTGTTGTGTATTATTATTATTACTTTATTATTCATTATATATCTTCGTAACCAAATTATGCTCACGGAGTGATCATAATGTCGAGATGTGTTGTGCTCAGCGACTCCCCGCTCCTCCGACCGCGGCTACCGACTACCCGGCTCCGGCTACCGGCTCCGGCTCCGAGCTTCAGCGATATGATAGGAAAATCAGAGCTTATCGCGTTTCCAACCTTGGTATACCTGGTCATTGTGGGATGATAAACACTCGACCCTGCGAGTTTCGGTGAGCGTAGCGTCACCACCTAACGGGGTGCCTGCCCCCGAGAAAGCGTAGCCGCTACGCCCGCGTTTATACCCTTTTGGCTTTCCAAACCCGAGATTCGAGTCATAAGCCTAACGGCTATCATCGAACCAGGTGTTCGATGCGCATGAGAGAGAGAGCGCGAGAGCGCGCGCCGCGCACCACACATCAACACGCGCACCCCCCTCTTACATATTATCATTATTATTATTACGCATCGAAGAAGTGATCCCCGAAGGGGATCACTTTTGAGTTGTTTTTTTTTAAACCCTTCTGTGTCCGCTTCAGAACTCCGAGTCACGCCACTGCACTGCCCGCACAGGTCTCGCAGCCGCACCGCACCTCTGGCTTCCGACATATATCTATGTAAGTTAGAGTTTATCGTATCGATCTAAATTGGAGGGGTGTTAGATGGGGAGGTAACCTCAGTGTAGTACGAAGTTACGTCCCAACTGGGTACCCCGCCGAACGGGGGACCCACCCCCTTACAAAATCGAAGTGTTCGTAATTGCCTGAAATTTGGTGAAAGGATTCAGAGTTGAGTTTCTAGAAATACTTGAATCTGGGGATCTGAAGATTTTGGCTCGGCACCGGTGCTGGAGGCCACTGCGGTGGCGTTAGTTAAGAACATTCGATAACACACAATATTGATGTCTTTATATTGTATAGGATCTGTAGATTTCGAAAATACTGGTTTCAGAACCAAACAAAATAAAAAAAAAAAAAAAAATAAAATAAATAAATAAATAAATAAATAAATAAATAAATAAATAAATAAATAAATAAATAAATAAAATTTCTTACACTTTTTATGTTTATAACTTACAAATTTACGTTTTTACATACCCTAAAGCAGTAAATCAGTAAAAATCAAACAACCATTCATTCTACCTTCCTGGTACCTCACTGTCAGTTGTGAATCTATTGAATCTTACTCTGATTAAGGTTCAAAGTTTTACCTAAAATTTTCATGTTTTACATTACCCTAAAGCAGTAAATCCCTAAATCAAACCCCCATCCAGCCAGCATCCAACCTCCCTCCTGACCATCTGTGATCTATTGATCTATTGATTAAGGTCACATTTTGAGTATCATTTTTGGATAAACATAACATAAAATCAAGTTCTTTATACAAAGATCAGACAATATATGTTGACGTAACAAAGTTTTCACAGTAATAAAGCTTACTTAGCATCAACTGAACTATGAATATAACCCACAACGAGAAACTTAGCCCGTCTTAGACAGGAATAAATGGTTAACGTTAACACAAAGTTTTCACACTTTAACACCAGTAAAAGTACTTAATTCATCAACTTTGTCAAGCGTGTCCTCTCACATGACAATGTTAATTTTAGCATTAACATGGTGATATGTAACAAAAATTTGCCATAACCGTGTGTGATTATCATACAGACCAACGAATATATGCTAAACGTAACAAAGTTTTCACCATTAATAAAGCTAACATACGCCAACTGAACTAAAGACTATAATGGACAAACAGCACCAGACACATCTTAAGCCCGAATAAACTGCTAACCTTAACAAAGATCCACACTTAACACTGCAGCATACATACCTATTGGGTAAAGGACAAGACAAAGTAAAGGTTTTATTCTCTGTAAGCTAGAAACCTATGAACATAACATACTTAACACACAAACGGCTACAACACGAATAAAAACCAGCCCAACATCTTAAAACAACAAAAGCGTAACATAAGGGGGGCAGTAAAACATGTTTTCAGAAAAAATACCATATAATTCAATAAAAAGAACATTAAAATAATAAATAATTCAATACATATAAGTTTTTAAATATATTAAACCATCTAATCGGTGAAATAGGATTCTGTATAAATTGAGCAAGTTCTAAATGTTTCTCCAGAGATTCAACACACATCCGAAAGGCATGTAGTCATAAAATAAACTTGCTGCACATAAACAATTTTTCGCATATTTCGGTTCAACAGCATTCACTCGCTCCCGCCAGGCGAGAAGTAAACGTATTCTGGCTGATAGTTATTAAGGCATTCCTGTATACTGCATTAAATACGGTAAACCACATTTTTCAGTGTAAATATCGTAGATATACACCATGAGCTATATGAATTAAGTCTTAGTATGGCAACAACTTTAAGATGAGACTTTACAGTCGTTTTTTCCATGTTAAAACAAAGCTGTTATAATTTGCAGATGTCTGAACAAGTGCAAACCTATAACACGTACGATGAATGTGAGAAGCAATATTGGGCTTCCAATAGTTGCATACATCAATTAACTTTTAACAATTATTATGAATGCACATGAAAGCAACATCTTATTCTATATAGCCGCTCAAGCTGTCACCTCTGATTTCATCAAGAGACGATGTCACAGATGACACATACTCAGCCTTTATCCAAGCTTCGAGGCTGTCGATAATCTTGAGGAATTCTTCAACCGATATGATTAAAGGTATATTACTTGCACCTCCAATTGGAACACAGGTAATATATTGCTCTCCATTCGTTTTACGAAAAAATGTAAATGACACATCATTGGGTATTACAAAGATCCTCGTAAAGAGGACATCCGAAGAAGGAGAACGAGAGGTCATCATATCAACACAACGAAAAATGATCTTACTGCGAAATTCCGTATGTTAAACACCCTTATAGAGTAATGAATTCTTTCTTCAGGCCCAAATCAGAAGAAAGTTAAACCAGAATACGACCGTACGAGATATAATCACAATCAACCGTTCAAATGGGCATATATTCTCGCTAGACAACAACAACAACAGCAACAACAACAACAACAACAACAACAACAACAACAACAACAACAACAACAACAACAACAACAACAACACAACAAACAAACAAGCGCAACAATAACATAGCTCGAAGAATAAGTTCTTTAATACAACAACGAATATATGCTAACGTAACATTGTTGTTTAGCAATTAATAAACGCTAACTCAGCATTACCAGAACTAGAATCATATTGTAACAATAACAAATTAACACACCTTAACGCTAGAATACAACAACTAACCATTAACAAAGCTACCTATACTTAACAGAAGGTAAATGTACTAGCACAGCAAATACAAAAACGCAACCTGAATCAACCTCTTTCTTCACGCATAATCTCAACAATATAAATGTTATTTTACATTAACAAAGATTTAACGTATAATGAGAGTATCATACAAAACATTACACAATAGTAAAACCTGAAATATTTTTAGGCTTATCTCTTTTTGGACTACACCCCCCCCCTTTCAGAAAGATTCAACATGAAACAGAAAATGATTTTAAGCTTTATCCATTTGCATAAAGTTATGCAATACTTATTATATTTATTATACAAACTGGTAGGTTGGGCAACGGTGCATCATACAGAGGTGATTTGACAGCACTGTATAGATTAGAGAGCTGAGTTTATATATAATCAGTGAGCTACTCGAAGGGGTATTCTTAATCAAGAGCTCTTACGATCAACACTTTAAGACACATTCGTTAGATCCTGTTGTATCATTAAACCGAAGTTTTTTTTTTTTTTTTTTCAAATCAATACTTATTCAGCTAAGTAAGATTTTTTATTATTTATTATTATATCTCATTTAAAAATAACGATTGTAACACATTGGTCAAGTAATTAATGACAACGCTAAAGTAATTAAATACATTATCAATTAAGAATAGAGGGAAAATGATATATAGCACATGTCTAAAAGAAGTGATTCTTTCAGAAATGTCGTTGAATATACAACAACATTGAATGACTTATTTCAATTCAGCTAAGTCCTCGGAAGATGAATCCCCATGATAAGAGAGAAAGACACTATAACAGACATAACGCATATCTCTGTAGAGAAACTTAAAAAGTCAATGGACGAGTGCAAATACATATCGAAGAAAGGTTATTGAATGAAAATCTTCTTCCAAGATTTGAGAGACTCTTGAAACCAGCAATGACTCACTACAACGCTTTCGAATGATGATGATTTGAAGCGTCATTCGAAATGGTTGTTAATGGAGTCATTGATGCTATATTACAAGACTTAGACTATGATAGGATTCGTATGAGAGTTGGAATCAATTTCACTTTTGGCGATGATCAGTCACCTGACCGGAAATACTATGTTAAACATCAGTTAAAGGGTGAACTTTACTAATGTAACGATGTTTGAAACTAAGATTTTGGGGCGTTAGTTTCAAACATCGTTACATTAGTAAAGTTCATCTAGAGAAAGATGCTGTAAGCTGTGCTTTCAAAGCTGTTGTTCTGTTTAGGAAAATAACTCATGATATCATAACAGCAACTAAGAATATAATATACAAAGGCAAACCTAACATACCTAGCGTATGAATAATCAGCTAACATCCTGAAAATTCACTACTTATCAAAGGTAAAGTAGCTAATAGGTCATACAATACTCGATATGCTTCCCACTTTTTTCGCATATCAGCAACAGGTAAAGTCGTATGCATCTAACAAATCCCTTAACAAAGTGACCATCTATCACAGATACCAAGCATCTTGACTATGAATTAACCACATCTTCAACAAAGTGTCACGGTTTTGAGTATAAAATCAATTGAAGTATGCAACATAAACATAGACAATTACCAAAATTCAGAGCAACCTAACATTAACCCAACAAAAAACTTACGGCTAGGCTCACGTTTCTAACACTCATCATAGGTTAACACAGTAAATCTTACAACATCATTTCTCTAACACAAAGCAGTGTTATTTTCCCATTGTTAAGGTAATATTTAACATAACGTCCCTAACTTACGAATAAACAGTTTTAATTAATCAAGAGTATCTAAAGCAACACTTGATCAGCTGAGAGAAAACCCAGGGTGGATGCGCCCCTTGAAAGGGTATGAATCTTGAGAGGGGGGATCACCCCGAAGGGGTGTAAGCAGGCTTTGGGCCTCAGCCCGAAGGCTGAGGCCTTACCCCTGCCTTTCGGAGGGTAAGCCTGCTTACACCCCTTCTGGGGTGATCCCCCCTCTCAGAATCATACCTTTCAAGGGCGCATCACCTGGGTTTTCTCTCGGTGGTAATGTGTTGGCTCTTAGATACTCTTGATTAATTAAAAACTGTTTATTCGTAAGTTTAGTACGTTATGTTAAATATTACTATAACAATGGTGAAAATAACACTGCTTGTTAGAGAAAGATGAGTTTTTGTAAGTTATTACTGTGTTAACTGACGATGATGTGTTAGAAACGTGAGCCTAGGTTAAGTTTTTGTTGGGTAATGTTAGGTTTGCCCTAGAATTTTGCTAATGTCTATGTTTATTCATACTTCAATTGATGTTATACTCAAAAACGAGTGACACTTTGTTGAAATAGTGTTAATTCCAAGTTCAAGATGTTGGTATCTTTGATAGATTGGTCACTTGTTAAGTTTTGTTAGATGATACGACTTTACCTGTTGCTGATATGCGAGAAAAGTGGGAGCATATCGAGTATTGTATGACCTATTAGCTACTTTACCTTTGATAAGTAGGGAATTTTCAGGATGTTAGCTTATTATTCATACACTAGGTATGTTAGGTTTGCCTTTGTATATTATATTCTTAGTTGCGTTTATGATATCATGAGTTATTTTCCTAAACAGAACAACAGCTTTGAAAGCATGGTCTACAGCATCTTTCTCTAGGTGAACTTTACTAATGTAACGATGTTTGAAACTAACGCCCCAAAATCTTAGTTTCAAACATCGTTACATTAGTAAAGTTCACCCTTTAACTGATGTTTACATAGTATTTCCGGTCAGGTGACTGATCATCGCACAAAGTGAAATTGATTCCAATTCTCATACGAATCCTACATAGTCTAAGTCTTGTAATATAGCATCAATGACTCCATTAACAACCATTTCGAATGACGCTTCAAGATCATCATCATTCGAAATGGTTGTTAGTGAAGTCATTGCTGGTTCAAGGTCTCTCAATCCTTGGAAGAAGTTTTCATCAATAACCTTTACTTCATATGTATGCCTCTCCATTGACTTTTTAAGTTTCTCTACAGAGATATGCGTTATGTCTGTTATAGTGGTCTTTCTCTTCTTATCTGGGGATTCATTCTCGAAGGACTAGCCTGGAATAAATTTTTTCATTCAAATGTATGGTTGTATATTCAACACATTTCTGG
>JABUQX010094540.1:15000-17260 GCA_015478945.1 Trachelipus rathkii | reverse complement strand
TTATCGACCGCAGTTAAACTTGGCTACTACTGTAAGATATATTGCGGAAGTTAACGTCTATTACAACCCTAACGTTAGTGCGCACATGGAATTTCTGTCATTCCTACGAGGAATATTTCGAAAAATAGGGATCCATGATTTCACGAAAAACGGCATGTGATAACAGCAAAATCGAGACTATATATGAATCAGCGACCTCCGAATTCTATATATCTTGCTTACAACGTTCCATCCAAGACAAAAATTTCACCATTTTTTTGTTGACCAGTGAAAGTTATTCTTTTATTTTTCCCTAACTGGAGACCGAACTGTGACAAATTAACTGTTCGGCCGAACTGCGAAGTGATTATTTACGCGAATATTCTTGTTATTCGGCCGATAACCTTTAGCCGAATATTCGGTGTATTCGGTATATTCGGCTTTTTCACTTTCGGACCACATCCCTAATATTATATATATATATATATATATAATATATTATATATATATATAATATATATATATATATATATATATCTATAAAAATATACATATTATATATTTATATATATATTTCCCATAAGGACCTATATGCAGGGATAATCTTTAATAAATATAATAATAATTAGTATTTTATATTAAAAGTATTACCTAAAAAAAAAAATTTTAACAATGTACTTAATATAGTTACCCAAAAAAAAAAGTTACAAGAATAATCCTCTGGAAGATTGTCTCAAAGTAAGAGACGAAACCGCGTCGGGAAAATGTCTGTGTTAATATATCTTCTTCTCCTGTAAATTATTTTCAAAGTATATCTTAAGGAAATTAAATAATGTACAAAAATAAATATTTAGAAAGTTGGAAATGAAATCAAAAACTTTTATAAAATTAAAGGCTGATAATAATAATAATAATAATAATAATAAAATAATATAACTAATCCCTTAGGTTTGTAATTGCAAAAAATTTACCATATCAAAGAGAACTAAATCTATTCATGTTTCCCCCGCCTTGTTGTCTCTCCCTTCTATATATACTGTAGCCATGACTACATTTTAAGAGACTGGAGTAGAGATGGGTAACTTATCTGTGAACGACTCTTTTTGAATGACTTCATTCAGTGAGTAATCAATCGCTCTTTAAAATGAAGTCACGACTCATTGAAATCGCAAAAGTAAGATAAGTTGAAAAAGTGAAGATTCCCTGGGTCCAGACTACAAGTCAATCGAATTGACTATCGACTAATCGAGTCTGTATATATATATATATATATATATAATATTATATAATTATAGTATATATACTATATATATATATATATATATATATATAATTATAATATATATATAATATATATATATATTATATATAATATATATATATATATTATTATATTTATAATATATTACTATATACTATATATATATATATAATTTTACTATATATATAATATATATATATTATATATATATTACATATATATATTATAATACTATAATATATATATATATATATATATATATATATTATATATATATATATATAAAATCTGGTTATGGGATGTGGAAGGCTTTGTTGGTTCTTCTCTTTCCACAACTGTTCTTTTAATTTTTACCTTCAAGCTCATTAAATGTGAGGTGGAGTAGGATTGGAGGACTATCTGAAATGGAATTGGTTCGAATAGCACAATGGAAGAAGATTCAGGGTATTTCAAACCTGTCTGCTCTTTTCCTTCCTTGACAATCCTGCCTTTATAGTGGAGGTCAGCAGAACAACAGTAGGCAGTCATCTGTTGTTAGTAAGCTTCCCGCCAAACCTAGGCGCACAGCAAAAGCCCATACATCGTTTTTTTCAGCAATTCCTCGTAGTCTAAACTGAGCAAGAGTTTGCAAATATATGTGGAGCCGATGACCTTATCCTGGGTTCCCTACTTCATACTAAAAATAATGCTTGATAGGTAGTCTTCACAAGAGGCGTCAGATTGCAGTTTCCTTTTTGACGAAAATATATATTTTATCATATTTGTAACAAAAAAACTATTCACTAAATTTTATACATTTTCTTGCATTTTGATGTAACCGAATTTTACACTTCAAAGCACTCCAAAAACCAGATATTTCTGAAAAAAAAATAAAAACATAACAATATTAAACTCACAGTCACCATTAACAGCTTTATTATGTTTATAAACCTACCACCATTCTGGGGAAACGTTCTCTTGTTAACTGTCTATTGAGAGGTGACAACTCCCAAAAAAAAAAAATTTCCCCCATAAAAACAA
>JABUQX010094540.1:7500-10000 GCA_015478945.1 Trachelipus rathkii | reverse complement strand
TTTTTCCTTGCAAATTTTACTCAAGCGTGCGATAAAACACTTTTGATTAACTTCCACCAACTTATTGGTTCATCATTTGAATCTAATCGTTTTTTCTTAGTGTGAAGTTTCAATCATTTTGCTCGAATAATCTTTTTGGTAATGAGCAGTGTGTTTCTTATCACTACTGGGGGACTGTAGAAACTTCAGCTTGAATCTGTTATTTGACTTTACTTGTTCAGAATGATGTTGGTTCTGTAAATTTTTGTTTTTCTTTTAATGGGTTGGCGAATTTAACAGACTGTTCGGGAATGTTTTGAAGTTTTTCAATTGCACACCAAAAAGTAACGATTTTAGTTGCCTCATAATATCGTTTACAAAAAAAAACTTGCTTTTATAACGAGGATCTAAGTAAGTTTGCAATAGTATGAGGTCATTAATTTCCACAGAAACCAAAGCGTTTTCTAGCTCTAAGTTTTAATTACATCTTTCATTCTTTTTTAAAACCGTCAATCATTTCATTTCGAAAGATGGTTACAAAATGTTCCTTTAGCCGTTGAGAATTATGGTATTACATCGGAGACAGAAGCTGTTAGAGGCGGCTGATTTTTCTTTCGGTCTAGTTTTCTTCCAATGTTATCAATAGCTTAATGCAGCTGTGATTCTGTGATATATGATCGTATTGTTCCAAAATTATAAGATTGTAAACTGCGGAATACGAACTGGCGTTACGCAAGCAAGGAGGCGTTCGCTTGAGCGGCAAATACTCTTTCCATCATTTTGAAAGTGTGTGTATATTCCAGCGAGTTGGAATGTCGTGGTGATACATAAGGATATGGAACTATCACCCCGTTTTGGAATTTGCCCTTCACCTCATTACTTTTCAATTTTTCTTTTTCAGATTCATCTTAAAGTATTTTCATTATAAAATTCTCTATTCAAATCTCGACAATTAAACATCGCCGAAACATCGCAGGGCAAAGGCGCGGATCGCCGGACATGCGTATGCGGATCTTTATATATGGCGGATGCTCCGCGGGAATGCGGCAATGCGGATGCGGAATTTACCTGCTCACTAATATATTATATCATCTATATATATATATATATATAATATATATATATATATATATACTACTATATATATATTATATATATATCATATAATATATATATACTATTATATTAATATAATATAGTATACTATTATATATATATTATATATATATATAAGGGAAAGGATGATTTTCATTAACAGCCAAAATTTCCTTCAATTCCTATTTTCATATCTCAACCAAACAACTTACATAGGCTACAGAGGGAAAAGGGATACCATTGCTGGAATGCTGGTCCAATTTTAGTGCGGGAAAAATGTAAATAAAAAAAAAAAAAAAAAAAAAAAAAAAAAAAAAAAAAAAATCTCAAAAACTACAATATCTACAGCGAAAGGAATACATTTTTGGAATCCTGGTAAATTTTAGATAGGAAAATGTTAAAAAAAAAATAAAACAATTAAAAAAAAATTATTGTTAATAATTTATAAGTAAATATGATTAGAAGGCCATTTTAGAGACCTTTTTATTGCGTTTACTCGTTAAAATTAAATAGACTTTCTATTAATTTTGCATTTTTTTTTTTACTAAGAATACCCCGAAGGTATTACCGCACTGATGGCAGGAGTCTGGGTCTCTCGGCCTTCCGGGGAACTACGCGGTAGGACTAATTCCCTCCCTCCGGGAGGTCTCCGGAAACCCCGCCTCTTTGGTTATTATGGGTGTCGCGGGGGTTTCTCCGCCCCTCCCCTCGGGTACTGGAAAACCGTCCCCCCCTGTGTTCCCCCGTCGGCTCGAGCCCCCCCTACATCGCCGTGTAATACCTTTACAAATTTACTAATATATATATATATATATATAGATATATATATATATATATAATATATTATAGTAATAATATATATATAATATATATATATACTAATATATATATTAATTATATATATATTATAATTATATATATATATAATATATATAATATATATATATATAATTATATATATAATGCTATATATATATATATTGTTCCCCTGCCCTAAAAAACAATAGCCATATTATATTTTAATTTATTTATATTAATTTTTTATTTTATTTTACATTTTTTCTAACTAAAATTTTACAAGGATTCCAAAAATTGTATTCCTTTTCGCTGTAGCTATTGTAGGTTTTTTTTTTTTTTTTTTTTTTTTTTGTTTTTTTTTTTTTTGTTTTTTTTTACATCTTTCCGCCCTAAAATATTGGTCACCAGGCCACATACCGCAATTATTCCTTTCCTGTAGCTATTGTAGTTTTTGAGATATGCTGATTGAAAAAATTTAATATTTTGCTGGGTTAATTGAAATTAATATAAACGCCATATACTATATATATATATATTTATATATTATATATCATATATTATATATATATCATATATATATATACTATATATATATATATATATTCATATATTTCAATATTTTTTTTAT
>JABUQX010094539.1:30000-36498 GCA_015478945.1 Trachelipus rathkii | reverse complement strand
CGTACTCAAAATCAATGATGAGGTTTCAAAAGAAAGGTACATGAAAATATATAAGGGGGAAAAGAGGAAGGCTAAAAGTTGTATATGTGCGAGTAGAAAATAGATGAATGAAGTTTGGTAGGAGGAAGAATGAAGCTCTGCAAGGGAACAGAAAGCTGTTCTGGAAGGAAGTGCTAAGATCAAGAAAGAGAGCACGAGTTTTTCTCATAGGAAAATGAAGAGGGAATGCGACTTTGTGATTAACGAGGTCGATGTTGGGAAATTGTGAAAGGAATATTTCGAGAATCTGCATAACATTGGTAGTGATGAAGAAAAGATAGTGTTGTGTGATAGTATGAACAGTGATAGAACATGATAGTGATAAGCTTGATTTGTGGTGTTGTGTGTCGTGAGGTGTGAAGATGGCAGATTTTCTGCGTAGCGTGGGCTTTTTATTAACTTTACTAACATCCGCGACTTAAACTCTAACTTTGCCTCTGTGGAATATCACCTCTCTAACTCTAACACTAACCCTTTTGCCTCTTTGTCTGAGGGACTCAGAATGGCTAAGAAATTCAATCCCTATTGTTTAATTTGTATCTAACTATAAACTTATTTCATGTAATTTCCCGTTCTGAGGGTGGAGTGTGTGGCCTATAGTCAACATGATACTCTTGTAACACGTCTCGTGAATCTCGAAACTCCTAACGTCGATGCTCTGTGGCTCAAAATCTTTCTTCCTTCTACTACAAAAATCTTGTGCTTCTGCTACTGTTCTCCTAACAGAACAGATTTTCACTCTTTTTTTTGGAATATCTTACTACCTCTCACAAGACTGTTATATCTTCTCATCCAATACTGAGGTCCCTCTATTTAGGGGATTCAATGTACACAAAACTGAATGATATACATTCCTTTCATACTGATAAGGTAGGGAAGTGGGCAAAATCATTCTGGATCAGTTGATTAGGAAACCTGCACATATTCCAGGTTGCCCTAACCAATTCTTATACATGCTTGTTTTATGCCTCACCACTACTCCTTGTTTTAATTACACCATTTTTTGCCCCTATTGGTAATTCTGACCCAAGCTTGTAGCTCTTCAGTCTAACACTTTCTCTTTAGCAGCTCTACTCTGGCATTGATAAATGTTCTGGCACTTTAATCGGGCTAAATGTGGGGAGTTGTGTTGCTACTTTGTTAACTACCTTCGGAATGAATCTTGTTTTGGCTTGGAGGAATCTTCAATATCTGCTGAAAAGGTACGGGCCATGATTACTGAAGTGATGAGCAGGTTTATTCGATCTTCAACTAAATCATTTCACCCAAAATCCATGGTTCAATGGCAACTGCTCTTGTGCCATTCAAGAGCAAGACAATGCGTATCAGACTTGGAAAGCCTCTCGTTCTCCTTTCACTCTTAATAATTTTCATTCTGCATGGAATTGTTTCAGGGATATTATTCTACAGGCTAAGGGTGCTTTCACTAAAAGGAAGTGCTCTGACCCCCTTGGCTCTTATACTGATTGAAAAATTTTGTCTCTGCCAAAAATATCTCTAATTAATTCTGTAAATTTGCCTTCCTCCTCTATTCTAATGGTTCAGTTGCTAACACGCCTTCTGAAAAGACTAATCTCCTTGGCCTCCTTTTTTCATCTAATTTCACCCTGGATGATTCCATCACCCCTTCTCCTACTCCTTCTCTTCTCAGATGTTCTATGCCTCTGCCTGCCATTACTTATGATTGGGTGCATGAGATCTTTGAGTTCTATGAACATCAGGAAGGCTAGTGACCTGGATTGCATTCCTCCCTGTGTTTTCAGGGAGTGTGCTTATGGGCTGGTTCCTATCCTCGTTCAACCTATATTCTCTATGTCTCAATACTAACACTTTCCCTCAGTAGTTGGAAGCACGCACTGTCCAACCTATTCCGAAAAAAGGAAGCGCTTGATCCTTCTAACTACCACCCTATAGCTCTTCACTTGTTTCTATCTAAGATCTTTTGAAACCACTTTTCTTAACTCTCACTTCTTTGACCATCTGGAATCTCATTCTCTTCTTTCCGATCGCCAATACGGCTGTGTCTGCGCACGAGTTTTTTGTAGATATTGGTAACATCCAGGCCTAGTTCGCTTGAGGTGCTCTTCTTTCCTGTCACCTCTGTTCTGTGGAATTCTCCATCCATCTTCTGTGTTTCCTTGCTGAATTTAATCTCCCTCACTTTAAGGCCTGCGTCTGTGCTCATCTGCGTAATTTGCGCTAGCGGATGAAATTTGGGGGTGCAACATCTCCTCCCTGAATAGGGCTCTGCCCGTGAGTGGTGGTGACATTGTAAAAAAAAAAAAAAAAAAAAAAAAAAAAAAAAAAAAAAAATATGTGTGAGTGTGACGGTTCAATTAGGAGTAGGTATTTTGGGGATAAGAAAATTCGTAAGGAGGAGGTGTAAGTAGAGTGAAAAAGTTTAAGAATAGTAAATCAGCTAGTATTAATGGAATTACAAGTGAAATGATCAAGAATGGAGGTGAGATTGTGATTTACTGGATATTTAGGTTGTGTAACAGGGCATTTGTAGAGGGTGTAGTTCGGTAACGCAGGAAGAGAGCAGTGATACTACTCTTGTATAAGGTTTGGGAGATTAAGGGACTTGCAGAAACTACAGAGGAATAAGTTTATTGAGCATACTAGGAAAGATATATGCTAGAATTTTGGTTGAAAGAGTGCGTCGTGTGACTGAGGGGCTGATTGCTGAAAAAAAGGTGCATTTAGGAGTGGTAGAGGAAGTGTAGATCAAATATTCATATTGAAGCAAAATGTGTGAGAAAGTGAGAGAAGAGGAAATTGTATTTAGGTTTAATGGACACTTGCAACAAGCGGATGACAGAATTAATAGGGAAGGCCTTTGGCAGGTATTAAAGATATATATGGTGTTGGTGGTAGGCTGTTGAATAGAATTAAAAGTATGTATGTTAACAGCGTAGCATAAGCAAGAGTAAATGGAGTGGAGTGAGTGGTTTACTAATGATAGGGGAGTGAGACAGGGATGTGTTATGTTTCCATACCTATTTAATTTATATATGGATGGGGTAATGAAAGAATTTAAGGCAGTACTGGCAAGGCATGGTGTTAGATTGAATGAAAATGGTAGAGAATTAAGGGTATCCTGCTTATTGTACGCAGATGATTTGGCTTTGAGTGATGAATCTGAAGTGAATCTAAGAAGCTTAGTAGAGAGGTTTGGATATGTATGTAAAAAAGATGTTGAAAGTAAATATATATAAAAGTTAAGATAATGGTGGCAGGTGAGGAGAATCCCAAGTGCGAAATTATGATGGATGATGCACAACTGGAACAAGTATCTGAATCCAAGTATTTAGGCTATATACTGGATAAAAAAAGAATGAATGATGCTGAGTGAAGTACGAAAGTTAGGTGTCTAGAACAATTAATTCATTGAGTAAATGCAAGGGTAATTAATCTGAAGTTTACACTTAGAGGGATGTTGTATCGGTAATAAATACAATAGCGAAAGTATTTGGTGTGGAACAAGAGGATTAGCTATAGATCTTTTAGTATATATTTGGTGTGGAACAAGAGATTATATATAGATCTTAGGGTACAGTCTATCAAGATGGATAATCTAAGGTATGTGTATCTGTGTAGGTAAGGTGTGAGAAAAAATTGATAAAATGAGGAATGAACGTATTTGGGAGTTGTATGGTGGACGAAAGGCGTGAATAAAAAGAATAAGTGATGAGGTAAAAAAGGTTAAAAAGGGAATAGTTGAAAAGGATAGATGATAGTGGTGAGAAAGGGCGTATGGATGAGTGTGTTGGGAATGCAAGCTCGCTGGGAAACCAAAAAAAAGTGGAATGAGTTACTAAGAGAGTGTCATAAGAAAGGAATGTGAACTCAACACAGCGCCGAAGAATGATGCCATTAATAGGATTTTGGCGTGGACGTCTCGCACTTAAGCATGAGGGGAGGTTTGGCAGTCTTTTTCTTCACTTAGTAATGGTTCTTCCTCGCAACTATTATGTTTTCGGTGTATGTTCCGCACCCACTTAAGTCTTGGGCAAGCGCATTGGCAGGCTGATGGATGGAATGGATTTGGATAATAATAATAATAATAATAATAATAATAATAAAATAATAATAATATAATAATAATTAATAATAATAATAATTATTATAAACTAATAATAATATATTATAATAATATAATAATAATATTAATAATAATAATAAATAATAATAATAATAATAATAATAATAATAATAATAATAATAATAATAATATAATAATAATAATAATAATAATAAAATACGGTAATTGTAGAGAGCACAGTATATTAGCCCTTACTTCTCTCCCAAAGTAAAATTTGCTGAGTCTGCATCATCCGTAGAGTAGCCACCAGAACAGCTCTTTGTTCCATTTTGATCAGTATAATTGCCATCAGAAAAATTTTTTAATTTGCTGTCACTACTGGAAGAGTTAGGACGACAGTCATCAGAGCCCCAAGTTGATAATCCTGAAATTCATTTAAGCTTTTAACCGCCAATCAACAAAACATTTTCATAATTAATATGAAACGTTATAAAAAATTTTAATTATTAACATAATAACATTATACTCTAATAACAATCTTAAAATTCGTGATTGTCATTAACACTTTTACTTTAAGAACTTTAATAAGTAATTTTATTCAATATAGTAAGTAAAATGGTCTTACCCGAGTCAACAGTACGTGACTGTCGGACAAAATTGTGAATTGTTGAACGATGACCATGAGTAGATGACGAAGAAAAATGTGGAGATGCTGGGTTAGATTCTACACCGCCGTCACTTAAAACCGAGACTCCTCTCAGTGAAGAATATTTTCTTTTTGTCACTTCTTCAGAAGCATTCTTACGGTTAATTGTACTAGCCTGCGCATCAGCAGTTTTTTCTATACTGGCACTTGGCAATCCTGGATAGCCCCCCATAGTAAGGAACATTAAGGCGGATTGAGAACGCAACAACTGATGAACTTATGAAATACACATTTATTTCAATAATGAAATATAAAACATAAATATAATAAAGGGGAACAGAAGTGTTAAAATAAGCCAATCAAAGCGAAATCCGTTAGTCAACATCAGCCATTCAAATGCAGATAATATACCAACCCAATTGAATTATAAGGACGAAAGTTTAAATGAAAATATCCCAAACAAGTAAAGCGGCATCAAGATGGGCCCAGAAGTTCAAGTAGCATTTCCAATCAGTACACCGAAAAAAAGAGAGAAATAAGTTCACGATTAATAACCAAGCTATCCCTATAACTGAAGCTGCCACACTAATATTTACTTTTACTTTACAAACAATAAATTCGGATATCAGCTGTTATTATTTAAGCATTTAAAGTATTATTCTATTAGGCATTAGTATGTTACACAATTATTAGGTTAGAGAAAAAAAATCAAGCTTTATTTTAATTTAAAAACTACGAAAATGAGAAATGCTAAATATTATTATAATTATTATTATTATTATTATTATTATTATTATTATTATTATTATTATTATTATTATTATTATTAATTGAATAGCAAGGAAAAAGAGCAATATTTAATATTTAAGGTTTAGAAGAAGGATTTAATCATGCAAAGTTAGAGGTTCAAACTAAGAGTTAATCTTTTCAGGAGAAAATAAATTTTAAATAGTATGTAGTCGTAGTGGTTAGAGACTATTGCATTACAAATAATTAATTAATTTATTGTCCCTCTTATCAAATATTTTTATGCTCTTATTATATAAATAAATTATACTAAGATGAAAAAGTAAAATGTTAACTAAAAATTATTGAATAATCTAAGAAAGAATAAATATGAAGTAAGAAAGACAAAGTTAAACTTTAGAGTGTCAGAGTTATTAGCTGTTTCACAGCTGTAATTTTTGGGGTGCTTTTGGTGTAATAATTCAAGTTAAGCAGTGAGTAAAGAAGTTAATTCAGTTAAAAACTTGTAGTTAGTTTTAATAAAGAAAAAAGCTAATGAAAAAATATTATGGAAAAATTAAGCTTCTACATAAAAAAAGATAGACGTTTGTTAGTTTCCGTAAGAAATATGCAATATAAATTAATAGCAATAAAAAAAAAGCTGGATGAATTGAATGGTTTTAAATTATATTGAATAAACTTTCTATGACGAAACAGAATATGATATATCATAGAAAATGATATTTAAATTGCATTATAGAGTAAAGGATGAGTATAATATAAAAAATAAGTGTCATCACCTTTGGCAATATGATGATTACATGTTTATGAATATTAATTAAAGAGAAATTGAATTTTCATGTATAAAATATTAAAATTAAAAGGAATGTAGTATCATTTCTATGGAACAATTTAGAGAATAGGCACAAACAGAATTAATAGAATTATATTTTTAAGATGGTATCTAATATTTTAAGTTTTAAGTTATGCATGGAAAGAAATATTTGGAGAAAAAATAATTTGAAGCATAAGAAAAATGAAT
>JABUQX010094539.1:0-27500 GCA_015478945.1 Trachelipus rathkii | reverse complement strand
GCGATGGACCCTCACTATGGTGGTAGATCTTCAATGTAAGGGTTCATCCTTTGGGCCCAGGTGGGCCACAACCATACCCCTCACCAAAACCCGCAGTTCACTCCTCGTCATACACCTTTCTTCCTCGCCTTACCAAACTCACATTTCTCTCTTCAAACATTCGTTTACTGATCATTCCACTTTTCTTCGGTCTCCCAGCAGGTGTTTTCCCAACACACTCGCCACAATACATTCCGCTTAACCAACCGTCTATCATTTCATCCTTTTCCACAATGGAACAACCATCACAACATACTTTCATTATCTTCTCTCATTTACCCCTTTTCTTCACACCACACAACTCTCAATGCGTTCATTCCTCCATTTTATCAATTCTTCTCACACCTAGCACACCCCTAAGATTGGCCATTCTGAACACATTGAACTTTAGAATCTAAACTCTTATCACAGACCATAGTCTCACTACTATTAAAAAAACACAGTAACACATTACCTCATGCAAAACCATAACCCATTCAAGACTTAGGTCCTTTACAGTTCACCAACGATTCTATTTGACCAGCCCCTTCCTGCCATTTCACAAACTTTCATCTAACTCTGACATCATCCGTTCCCTTCTCATCAACATATACCCTAAATATTTTAACTCAGACACTTGTTTCCAGCTGCTCCATCTAACATAACTTTCTACACTGAGGACCCTGTCCTCACTGACAACCATAACCTTACTCTTATCCACGTTTACTTTCAAGCCTTCCTTTTACACACCCTACCTCTACCTACCTAAATCTCTCACCAATCCTCTCAAACTCTCTTCAGTGCGGCCACACAAAAAACCAAATCATCAGCCATAAAATAGGATAGCGGACCCTCCACTCATCTCATTTCTCCATCATCTACACCATTTCCTGCCATCCACACCTCTATTTCATAACCCCATCCACTTACAAATTGAAATATCAAGGAGACACTAACACACCCTGTCGTCACTCCGCTATTAATTCCTCTACAACCAATCACCATTGACACCATTTATTTCTTACACACGCTTCACATATTCGTCATACATACTTTTTTGATTCCATTCGAAAGCCTACCACCAACAACCATATTCACTAACACCTGCCATAGAGGCTCCCTATTAATCCCTATGATACGCATTGTTGCAAATCCAAAAACCTAATACAATTTATTCTTTCTTTCTCCTTCATTTTCTCAATCATTTGTTTTTCATGTAAAGATTTGATCCACACATCTCTACCACTCCAAACGCACCTTGTTTCTTCACCAATCACGTCCTTCAGCTCACTCGAGCACTCTTTTTGACCAAATACAGCATATACCTTCCCTAAACAACACTCATAACTTATTCCCTATAATTTTCGTTACAGTATCCCTTATCGCCCTACCCTAGTATTAAGGCGGTACCTATTAACTGCTCTCCTCCAAATCCCTTGGAATCACCCGACCCTACTACCTTCCAAAAACGTTTTAGTATACACAACTTCCAATATTTATATATATATATTATATATATATATAATATATTATATATATATATATATAATATATATATCGTATATATATATATATATATATATATAATATATATTATATATATATATATATATATACCGTATATATTATATATATACCGTATATATATATATATATATATATAATATATATATATATATATCGTATTATACTATATATATATATATATTTAGTATATATATATTATATATATATATATATATATATAATATATATATATATATATATATATATATATATATTATATAATATATATATATTTATATATAAAAAAGATACTCTGAGCAGGGAAAAAATCTGTTTTAATGTTTTAAAGTAAGTATGGAATAAGATGAGGAAATAATCATTTGCATACTATGACAAATTTGGGCCACAGAATGATCATTCAAAGTAGTTTGTATAAAATGAGAAGAGAAGTAAATACAAAAGTCCGGCAGTGAGCTGCAAGAGAAAATAGTAATTGAACATAGATAAAAGTATGAAATTCAGAGGTGAGCAAAGTGATTTATTGATATTTCCAAAGTGATTGTGTCATAAGAAAATGGAGGTATAGTTCCAAAGGGATTTGGAGGAGAGCAGTAATAGTACACTTATCTAAGGGTAAGGGAGATAAGTGGAACTGTAAAATTATAGGGGTAATAAGTTTATTGAGTTTGTACGGAAGTATTATGCGCTGGTATTTGGTCAAAGAGCTGCTCATCGGTTTGACTGAGGGACTGTATTGGTGAAGAACAAGGTGCGTTTAGGAGTGTTTGAGGATGTGTGGATCAAACTTTTTAACATTGAAACACATGATTGAGAAAATGAGGGAGAAGTAAGAATAAATTGTATTTTAGGTTTTATGGATTTGCAACAGGCGTATGATAGGGTTACATAGGGAGGCTCTATGGCAGGTGTTCAGTGATATATGGTGTTTGGTGGTAGGCGCTTCTGGATGGAATCGAAAATATGTATGGACGGATAGTTTGACAGCTTGGTAAGATAAATGTGGTCAATGGTGATTGGCTTAAGCTGATTAATAAGGAAGTGAGACAGCGGTTGTGTTATGTCTCCTTGGTTATTCATATTTGTATATGGATGGGTTTATAAAGATCGACGTTGGGGATGGCAGGAACATGGTTGTTAGCAATGAGGAGATTGGAGATGAGTGGAGGGTGCCCTACCTATTTTATGCTGATGATTTGGTTTTGTGTGGCGCATTGAGAGAGTTTGAGAGGATTGGTAGAGAAGATTTAGGTAGGTAGAGGTAGGGTGGTGTAAAAAGGACGAAGGCTTACGAAAGTAAACGTGGGATAAGAGTAAGGTTATGGTGCGAGTGAGGACAGTCCTCAGTAGTGCTTTGTTTAGATGGTGAGCAGAGCGAACAAGTGTCTGAGTTTAATATTTTAGGGTATATGTTGGATGAGAAGGAAAAGGATGATGCAGGATGTAGTATGAAAGTTGTGAAATGGCAGGAAGGTGGTGGGCAATTAAATCGTTGGTGAATAGTAAGGGACTAAGTCTTGAGTGTGCTATTGTCTTACATGAGGGTATGTTGTTACCTGTGTTTTTTTATAGTAGTGAGACTTTGGTCTGGACTAAGAGAGAGATATAGATCTTAAGTTCAATGTGTGTTCAGATGGGCCAATCTTGGGGTGTTGTAGGTGTGAGGAAGAATTTTGATAAATGAGGAATGAACGCAATTGGGAGTTGTGTGGTGGAACGAAAGGAGGTTAAAATGAGAGAATAAATGAAAAGTATGTTGAGCTGAGATGTTTGGGTCATGTGGAAAGATGAATGATCAGACGGGTTGGTTAGCGGATCTAATTTGTGGCGAGTTGTTTGGGGAACCAACCTGCTGGGAGACCGAAGAAAAACGTGGATTGAGTCAGTAAACGAATGTTTGAGGGAGAGAAATGTGAGTTTGGCAGGGCGAGAAGAAAGGTGTATGACAGGAGTGAATGGCGGGGTTTTGTGAGGGGGTATGGTTGTGGCCCACTGGGCCAAGGGATGAACCCTTTACATTGACGATCTACATAGTGAGGTCCATCGCGGTCCATGAAGGCTCTAGGGTGCATTTTTTGACTGCGACGAGTGTTCTGTCACTAATTAATGGCTACATAGGGGGCAGGTAAGCCTGGCTTTTCTTTTCGACCTTTTGTCATATTCGTTCTTACTGGCTTTTCTTTTCCAATGCATGCTACGCACCTTACTCCCACTCTTGGTAGAGAAAAAGGAAAGATGAAGAAAGACATATATAATATATATATTATATATTATATATAATTATCATATATATATATTATATATATAATATATATATATATATACTATATAATATATATATTATATTATATATATATATATATATATATATATATAATATATCATCATCCTTTTTTTTTCCAAGACTGGGGGTAAGGTGCGTGACATGCATCGGAAAAGAAAAGTAGTAGAGAATATGACACAAGTCGAAAAGAAGCCCAGCCTTACTGCCCCCGCTATACCTATTAGTGAGAACTCGTCCCAGTCAGAAAATCACCCTAGAGCTTCATGGGGGTTCGCGACGGACCCTCACTATGAGACATATCGTCTAGTTAGGGTTCATTCCCCTGGCCAGGTGGGCCGCTAACTATACCCCTCACAAAAACCCCACCATTCACCCCTATTTTTGCACCTTTATTATCGCCTCTGCCAAACTCACATTTCTCTCCTCCATACATTCCTTTACTGACTCAATCCACCTGTTTCTTTGGTCTCCCAGCGCTGAATTCCCAACACATCACACTATAATCCGCTATAACCAACAGACTATCATTTCATCCTGTTTCCACAATTGGACCAAAGCCATATATATATATACTATATATATATATATATATATATATATATATATATAGTATTATAATATATATTATATTATAATATATATATTTTTATATAATATATATATTACTATATATATATTATATATATATATAAATATATATATATATATTATATTATTATTATATATATATATATATTATAATCTATATATATATAATTATATATATATATATATATATATATATATATATTATTATTATATTGAATTAGGGGTGATAGATCAAACAAATATTGAACTTTCAATAAAAAAAAAAATATATATATATATATATATATATTATATTATTATATATATATATATATATATATATATATTATATTATATATTATATATATTATATATATATATTATATATATAGTATAATGTAAAAAACTCAAATATTATATATTTGTATAATGAAATAACCTCACCAATCTTTCTCTTAGCTTCCAAACAATTCTATATATATTTATTAACATAGAAAATTATACTACACTTGTTCAGCAAGTTTCTTTAGACATGACTTCGTGACCAGAAGAAAATAAAATAAAAGACTGTTTAGATCTGTTATAACTCTTGCAATATTTCAGAAGAAATTAACATAAAATAAAAGAAAAAGATTCAACTTTCGACCTTTTTCATAATTCCTTTGGGATTGAAAACCCAAATAGGAAAAGGAATCCTAGGAAACGATTAAAAATTGATGACCAGAACCCCTTACTAAGAATACTTAACTCTTAATGTAATGTTTTGAGGGTCCATGAGGAGATTTGGTATTGCTTAACTAAAAATAGAAAATTTCCAGAGTAGAATTCATTAAAGCACATAAGAGAGATCAAAGTTCAACGGATATAATCTAAAAAACATTAGAGAGGTCAAATACCTTTCTGTTTACTAAACAGCGGAAGGAGAGAAGCAAACCTAAAATGGAGAAAAAGTATTTGCCAAAAATCTGCATAAAATAAAAAAATAAAAAATAAGCTACCATATGCCTTTATAATAATAGTTATATTCTCTTGGCTCAGATAACTATATATTTTCTCACTTCCACATTTATAGTTAAAGCGAGCCTATTTACTTCGTCATCTTTTTATGTTTACAGTTTTTAAAATTAATTTAATTTCACATATAGACTCGTTCCTTCCAGACTTAATCTTTTATTATTTTTAATGCACTGATAGATGTTCGTCAGGATTCAGGATTCTAGAACTGCATCTGGAAAGTCTTTTTTGGATTTCCTTGTTTACATGAACTCTCATTCAGTTGAGTATTAAAACTTACTTTAAATTTTACTTGTTATTCATTTTATTCCTTCTATATTTCATTCTTTTATTTTTTTTTCTTTAGTCATTTTTTCTCTCTCTCTTTTTTTTTTTTTTTTTTTTTTTTTTTTTTTTTTTTTTTTTTTTTTTTTTTTTTTTTTTTTTTTTTTTTTTTTTTTTTTTTTTTTTTTTTTTATAACATTTTCCTAAACAAAAATTTAAAAGTTTAAAAATTATTTTATTCCCTCCCCACCGGAAATTTTTCATTTGATCTTTTTTTATCTTATTTATTCATCCCTCATTTTCTAATCATCACCTGATTTTATATTATCTTTTTCAACTCTTGAGTATATGAATACTTTATTCCTTAGTCATTCGTCAGTCCACCCTGGACTCCAGACTTACTTTTGGCATACAAAACTACAAATCTTCATTGCCATCGAAATCTCTCCTACACGAAATCATTCATTTTTCTTATGCTTCAAATTATTTTTTCTCCAAATATTTCTTTCCATGCATAACTTAAAACTTAAAATATTAGATACCATCTTAAAAATATAATTCTATTAATTCTGTTTGTGCCTATTCTCTAAATTGTTCCATAGAAATGATACTACATTCCTTTTAATTTTAATATTTTATACATGAAAATTCAATTTCTCTTTAATTAATATTCATAAACATGTAATCATCATATTGCCAAAGGTGATGACACTTATTTTTTATATTATACTCATCCTTTACTCTATAATGCAATTTAAATATCATTTTCTATGATATATCATATTCTGTTTCGTCATAGAAAGTTTATTCAATATAATTTAAAACCATTCAATTCATCCAGCTTTTTTTTTATTGCTATTAATTTATATTGCATATTTCTTACGGAAACTAACAAACGTCTATCTTTTTTTATGTAGAAGCTTAATTTTTCCATAATATTTTTTCATTAGCTTTTTTCTTTATTAAAACTAACTACAAGTTTTTAACTGAATTAACTTCTTTACTCACTGCTTAACTTGAATTATTACACCAAAAGCACCCCAAAAATTACAGCTGTGAAACAGCTAATAACTCTGACACTCTAAAGTTTAACTTTGTCTTTCTTACTTCATATTTATTCTTTCTTAGATTATTCAATAATTTTTAGTTAACATTTTACTTTTTCATCTTAGTATAATTTATTTATATAATAAGAGCATAAAAATATTTGATAAGAGGGACAATAAATTAATTAATTATTTGTAATGCAATAGTCTCTAACCACTACGACTACATACTATTTAAAATTTATTTTCTCCTGAAAAGATTAACTCTTAGTTTGAACCTCTAACTTTGCATGATTAAATCCTTCTTCTAAACCTTATATTAACTTCTATTTCGATATATAAAACCTATTATTATTCAATAATAATAATAATAATAATAATAATAATAATAATAATAATAATAATAATAATAATAATAATAATAATAATAATAATAATTATAATAATATTTAGCATTTCTCATTTTCGTAGTTTTTAAATTAAAATAAAGCTTGATTTTTTTTCTCTAACCTAATAATTGTGTAACATACTAATGCCTAATAGAATAATACTTTAAATGCTTAAATAATAACAGCTGATATCCGAATTTATTGTTTGTAAAGTAAAAGTAAATATTAGTGTGGCAGCTTCAGTTATAGGGATAGCTTGGTTATTAATCGTGAACTTATTTCTCTCTTTTTTTCGGTGTACTGATTGGAAATGCTACTTGAACTTCTGGGCCCATCTTGATGCCGCTTTACTTGTTTGGGATATTTTCATTTAAACTTTCGTCCTTATAATTCAATTGGGTTGGTATATTATCTGCATTTGAATGGCTGATGTTGACTAACGGATTTCGCTTTGATTGGCTTATTTTAACACTTCTGTTCCCCTTTATTATATTTATGTTTTATATTTCATTATTGAAATAAATGTGTATTTCATAAGTTCATCAGTTGTTGCGTTCTCAATCCGCCTTAATGTTCCTTACTATGGGGGGCTATCCAGGATTGCCAAGTGCCAGTATAGAAAAAACTGCTGATGCGCAGGCTAGTACAATTAACCGTAAGAATGCTTCTGAAGAAGTGACAAAAAGAAAATATTCTTCACTGAGAGGAGTCTCGGTTTTAAGTGACGGCGGTGTAGAATCTAACCCAGCATCTCCACATTTTTCTTCGTCATCTACTCATGGTCATCGTTCAACAATTCACAATTTTGTCCGACAGTCACGTACTGTTGACTCGGGTAAGACCATTTTACTTACTATATTGAATAAAATTACTTATTAAAGTTCTTAAAGTAAAAGTGTTAATGACAATCACGAATTTTAAGATTGTTATTAGAGTATAATGTTATTATGTTAATAATTAAAATTTTTTATAACGTTTCATATTAATTATGAAAATGTTTTGTTGATTGGCGGTTAAAAGCTTAAATGAATTTCAGGATTATCAACTTGGGGCTCTGATGACTGTCGTCCTAACTCTTCCAGTAGTGACAGCAAATTAAAAAATTTTTCTGATGGCAATTATACTGATCAAAATGGAACAAAGAGCTGTTCTGGTGGCTACTCTACGGATGATGCAGACTCAGCAAATTTTACTTTGGGAGAGAAGTAAGGGCTAATATACTGTATGTATGTATGTATGTATTATTATTATTATTATTATTATTATTATTATTATTATTATTATTATTATTATTATTATTATTATTATTATTATTTATTATTATTATTATTATTATTATTATTATTATTATTAATATATTATTATTATTATTATTATTATTATTATTATTATTATTATTATTATTATTATTATTATTATTATTATTATTATCCCATCCATCCATCCATCAGCTGCCAATCGGCTTGCCAAGACTTGAGGTGGGGTGCGCGAACATACACCGAAAACATAATAGTTGCGAGGAAGACCATTACTTAAGTCGAAGAAAAAGACTGCCACCTCCCCTCATCCTTAAGTGCGAGACCGTCACGGCCAAAATCCTATTATGCATCATTCTTCGCGCTTGTGTTGAGTTCACATTCCTTTCCTTATGACACTCTCTTAGTAACTCATTCCACTTTTTTTTGGTTTCCCAGCCGGCTGCATCCCAACACACTCATCCATACGCCCTTTTAACTACCATCTATCATTCTATCCTTTCCATATGACCAAACCATCTTAATACACACTCACTTATTCTTTTATTCACGCCTTTCGTCACACCATACAACTCCCAAATACGCTCATTCCCCATTCTATCAATTTTTCTCACACCTTACCTAACACATATACACATACCTTAGATTATCCATCTTGATAGACTGTACCCTAAGATCTATACTATATCTCTTGTTCCACACCATATATAACCTAAGATCTATACTATATCTCTTGTTCCACACCATACTTTCGCTATTGTATTTTATTACCGATGACAACATCCCCTTATGTAAACTTCAGATTTAATACCCTTGCATTCACCAATGAATTAATTGTTCTAGACACCTAACTTTCGTACTTCACTCAGCATCATTCATTCTTTTTTTATCCAGTATATAGCCTAAATACTTGGATTCAGATACTTGTTCCAGTTGTGCATCATCCATCATAATTTCGCACTTGGGATTCTCCTCACCTGCCACCATTATCTTAACTTTTATATATATTTACTTTCAACATCTTTTTTACATACATATCCAAACCTCTCTACTAAGCTTCTTAGATTCACTTCAGATTCATCACTCAAAGCCAAATCATCTGCGTACAATAAGCAGGATACCCTTAATTCTCTACCATTTTCATTCAATCTAACACCATGCCTTGCCAGTACTGCCTTAAATTCTTTCATTACCCCATCCATATATAAATTAAATAGGTATGGAAACATAACACATCCCTGTCTCACTCCCCTATCATTAGTAAACCACTCACTCCACTCCATTTACTCTTGCTTATGCTACGCTGTTAACATACATACTTTTAATTCTATTCAACAGCCTACCACCAACACCATATATATCTTTAATACCTGCCAAAGGCCTTCCCTATTAATTCTGTCATCCGCTTGTTGCAAGTGTCCATTAAACCTAAATACAATTTCCTCTTCTCTCACTTTCTCACACATTTTGCTTCAATATGAATATTTGATCTACACTTCCTCTACCACTCCTAAATGCACCTTTTTTTCAGCAATCAGCCCTCAGTCACACGACGCACTACTTTCAACCAAAATCTCTAGCCATATAATCTTTTCCTAGTTGCTCAATAAACTTATTCTCTGTAGTTTCTGGCAAGCCCTTAATCTCCCAAAACCTATCTTAAAGAGTGTATCACTGCTCTCTCCTGCAGTTACCGAACTACACCCTCTACAAATGCCCTGTTACACAACCTAAATATTCAGTAAATCACAATCTCACCTCCATTCTTGATCATTTCTCACTTGTAATTCCATTAATACCCGATGGCTTTCAATCTTTAACTTTTTCACTCTACTTAAACTCTCCTACGAATTTTCTTATCCCAAAATCAAACTTTCCTCTCCTTAATACACTTATTTCCTTTTTTTTTTTTTTTTTTTTTTTTTTTTTTTTCTTTTTTTTTTACCATTTCCACCACTCACGGGCAGAGCCCTATTCAGGGAGGAGATGTTGCACCCTCAAAATTTACATCCGCTAGCGCAAATTACGCAGATGAGCACAGACGCTGGCTCCTTAAAAGTGAGGGGAGCATTAAATTCATTCAGGAACAAGAAGATGGATGAGAATTCCACAGAACAGAGTAAGAACACTTCGAACTAGCCTGGAAATAGCCTGGACGTTACCAAATCTACTCAAAAAAACTCGTGCGCAGACACAGCCCCCTTCGAGCGGAAAGAAAGGAATGAGATTCCGGATGGTCTAAGAAGTGAAGAGTTAGAAGGTTTCAAAGATCTTAGATAGAATACAAGGAGAGCTATAGGGCGATAGTTAGAGGATCAGAGCGGCTTCCTTTGTTTCGGAATAGGCTTTGACATATGCGCGCTTCTCACACTGAGGGAAAGTGTTAGTTTGAGACAGAGAGAATATAGCTTGAACGAGGGAGGTTGCCCCAGCTCGGAAGCCACTCCCTTCAAAATTCAGGAGAATCGCCATCGGGCACACCGCGTCACTTAACGGTTCATAGATCTCAGAGATCCCATGACCGACTCAAATGTAATCACAGGCAAATAAATAGGGTACCTGAGAGAGTGGAGGGAATGCAGAATCGTCCAGGTTGAGTTAGAGGAAAAGGAGGCCAAAGAAGATTGGCCTTTTCAGTTGGATGATTAGCAACCAGAGCCATCAGATCGATAGAGAGGAAGGCAGATTCACAAAATAGTTGTTAGAGAAGTGTTTCTGGCAAAGGCAGAAACATATTTGCAGTAGGCGAGAACCAGAAGGTTGGCGCACTTTCGTTTGATGAAAGCCCGCTTTGCTCGTCGAAGAGTATTCCCTGCAACGATTTCTAGAACTGAATGAAATTAGCGAGAGTGATTAGGAGAACGAGAATTTTTCCACTCCCGATTACGCGCTGCTCTAGCCTGAATGATCCACAAAACAGCGCAGGATCCACCATGGATATGGGAGGAAAAGATTTAGTCCGAGAAGGAATGAACCTGCTCATTCCCATCAACGATTACTGCTCCCACCTTAGTGGCAGAAGCCGAAGCTTCATCAGAGTCAATGCAGTCATTCAATTATAGTTAGCGTAGAAGCGACGCCAGGCCCCCCAATCAGCCCGATCAAGTGCCAGAAAAAAACGCGTAGGGCAGGATGGAAGCTGTTGGAGAGAAAGTATTAAGTTAAGAGATATAAGTTTGTGGTCAGAATTACCAATAGGACGAAGATGTGCTATTTTAGAGAGAAGATTAGTGGTGAACATAGTCAAGTGTGTTCAAGGAATTGGTAGGGACGGACGATCCGGGAATGTGTTATAGGTTTCTTGAATTAGTTGTTCAGATCGTTAAGGAATGACTGAATGATTAGGCCATGCCCCCTAATAAATCAGTATGAAAGATCCCAACCATTCAGTGTTGTGTACATTGAATCCCCTAAATAGAGGAGCCTCAGTATTTGGATGAAGAAATATACAGTCTTGTGAGAGGTATAGATATTCAAAGAAAATGTGGAAAATCTGTTCTGTTAGGAGAAACAGTAGCAGGAAGCACAAAGAATTTTTGAGTTTAGAAGGAAGAAAGATTTGGCCAACCAGAGCTCGAACGTTGGAGATTCGAGATTCACGAGACGTGATTATAGGAGTGTTAATGTTTACATACGGCACACCTCCCCCTTCAGACGGAAAATTATGAAATAAGTTATTAGTTAGATACATTAAACAAGTTGAGGAATGAATTCTTAGCCATCTGAGTCTCAGACAAGAGCAAAAGGTTAGTGTTAGAGTTAGAGAGGTGATATTCCACAGAGGCAAAGTTAGAGTTTAAGTCGCGGATGTTAGTAAAGTTAATAAAAAGCCCACGCCTACGCAAATCTGCCATCTTTCACACACACACACACACACACACAAATCACTATCACTATCATTTCTATCACTTTCATACTATCACACACACTATCTTTTCTTCATCACTACCAATGTTATGCAGATTCTCGAAATATTCCTTTCACAATTTCCCAACATCGACCTCGTTAATCACAAAGTCGCATTCCCTCTTCATTTTCCTATGAGAAAAACTCGTGCTCTCTTTCTTGATCTTAGCACTTCCTTCGCAAGAACAGCTTCTCTGTTCGCCTTGCAGAGTTCATTCTTCCTCCTTACCAAACTTCATTCATCTATTTTCTACTCGCACATATACAACTTTTAGCCTTCCTCTTTTCCCCCTTATATATTTTCATGTACCTTTCTTTTGAAACCTCATCATTGATTTTGAGTACGTTCAACCACGCATCTTTCTTACATATTCCACCATTCACTATTAGCATCTTCCTTTCTACCTTAGCACACCCACATACTTCTCTTGCACAGCCCAAAAATGCTTCATTCTTTTGAGTCCAGATTCACTCAATTTCATTCAACAGCCTTCTTTTCAAGTATACCCACACACTTTTCCTTATAACCCTATTCATTTAGCTTCTCACTCCTAATTCTTCCAAATTCCTTCCTTTTTTTCTCTTTCCTCTCCATACATGCTCCCAGTAACTTAAATCTTACATAAATAATGATCCGACATTCCCATCCCAAATCCCCTCACTGATTTAACATTCATCACATGCTACAATCTCCTTCACTTCGACACCAACTCTACCTACACCAACTATTGTGTACTTATGGATAGTCTTGTGTTCGGAGATTGTATTGCTTATATACACACATCTCTCTCTCCCCTCACAGAAATCAATCACCTTCCTACCATTCTCATTTTCTTCCTCCACCGCAAAGGCACTTGCTATATGATACCTCTCGCGATCTCTTACCCAACCATTCAAATCACCCTACACAATAATTCTGAAGCCCCTACTCAACCAGTCTAAATTGCCATTCAGATAGTTCCAGGAAATATCACTCTCCTCAACACCCCCCTCGGATGGACCACAAGCTGCAACTCCAAATACTGTAACCTACCCAAACTTAATTATTATTATTATTATTATTATTATTATTATTATTATTATTATTATTATTATTATTATTATTATTATTATTATTATTATTATCTTCCTCATTCCCAGATTGGGGTGAGGTGGGTAGCATGCACAGGAACTGAAAAATAGTAGAAGAACATGACGCAGGTCGAAAAGAAAGCCTCCCCCAAACTCTTTTACAATCCTCTTTACACCCCCAGTGAGAAATAGTCACAATCAGAAAATATGCCCTGAGGCTTCACGAGAACGCGACGGATCCTCACTGTGGTATCTCGTCAATGTGGGGTTCATTCCCTGGGCAAAGCCTACAACCAAATCCTCCTCACAAAACTCCGCCATTCACTCCTATTATGCACCTTTCTTCATGCCTCTGCCAAACTCACATTCCTCTCCCCTTCAGGATCTTTCTGTACACCCAGTCCACTTTTTTCTTTCTGTCCCCATTGTCGATTCCCAGCAATATCATCTCTAATTATACATCCGCTAACAACCCACTGATTAATCATCCCTTCCCATATGATCAAACCATCTCAATGGACTCTCTGCTATTCTCATTTACGTACTTGTCTGTTCCAACGACATTGCTAATGCTTTGTTTCCCAAGACAGTTCTTCTACACCAACAGCCCTAAGATTTTGTCCACTGAACTTAGCCTATCTGTTCCTCTTATTCAGATCAGTTTACTACTATACATTAACAGGTAAACTAGTGATGGGACGATTAAGAATTTTTGACGATAACGATTATAGTATTATGACGATGACGACGATAACTGAAAGCGCTGTTATGTTCTAGCATACCTTCCTGAGCGTTCTGTAATAAACTTAACAGTTCATACAACATCTTCGTAACGAGTCCCGCCCAGACAGAACGAACAAGCGCGCACTATGAAAATCATATATACGCTTTCTTCCTTGCTAAATGAATATCCCATTTCAGTTTCATCGCAGATAAGAGTAAAGGTTAACGAGTATATAAGATATATAGAAGTATATATAAAAATATATTTATTATATATATAGTTATATATTGAGCAGAGTGTTTTCTTCTCATCAACTTCCCAGACTACAATGTTTCATGCCCAATCAAAATGCCAGAAGAATATGACAAAAGTCGAAAGGAAAGCCCAGCCTTTACGTCCTCTGTAAATTAGTTAACAGTGGGAACCTGTCATGATGTATAACCAATTTGAAATGCTCAGTAACTGGCACGGAGACCTCTAGTGGATCGTCAATGTAAGTGTTCATCCCTTCCCGGGTGGGCCACAACCATGCCCCCACACAAAAACCCCGCCATTCACCCTATTATGACTTTACGACTGCCAAACTCATTTCTCTCCTTCAGACATTTGTTCACCGACTCAATCCACTTTTTCTTCGGTCTCCCAGCCGGTCGGTCCCCAACACACTCGCCACTATACATCCGCTGAATCAACCATTTTATCATTCATCCTTTCCACAAGATCAAACCATCTCATGATGAATTTTCATTTATTCTCTCATTTACCCTTTCTTCAATTTTCCACACAACTCTCTAATGATGTTCATTCTTTCATCATATCAATTCTTCTCACACCCAAACACACCCCAAGATTGTCCATCTGAACACATTGAACTTTAAACTGATACTTTTATTCCAGATCAGGTCCTAATTACTATACAATAAAGATAAGTAATATCTCCTGTATGGGAGACCCTAGAGTGACTCTCAAGGACTTAGTCCCTTGATATTTACTTAGTCTGATTTAGAATGAAAACAGCAAACTTCTCCTGCCATTCAAGAACTTTCCTACTACACCTGCATCATCCGTTCCCTTCTCATCCAACACACCCTAAATATTTAAACTCAGACACTTGTTCCAGCTGTCACCATCTAACATAACTTCCACTGAGGACTGTCCTCACTCACAACCATAACCTTACTCTTAATTACGTTTACTTTCAAACCCACCTTTTACACATCCTGCCAAATCTCTACCAATCCTCCTCAAACTTTCAGATTCGCCACACAAACCAAATCATCCGCATATAGTAGGTAGGGCACCTTCCACTCACTCCATTCTTCACCATTCTAACACCATTTCCTGCCACCCCCACCTCTAATTCTTCTTTTTCATAACCCTATCCATATACAAATTGAATAACCAAGGAGGATAACACAACCCTGCCTCACCCCTTACTACTAAACCAATCACCTTTGACATCATTTATTCTACACACGCTCACTATCGTCATACATACTTTTGATTCCATTCAGAAGCCTCACCAACACCATATAGCCACTTAACACTCGCCATAGAGCTTCCTATTAACCCTATCATACGCCTGTTAAAAATCCATAAAACCTAAATACATTTCTTCTTCTTTCCCCATTTCAATCATTTGTTTCAATAAAGATTTGATCCATTACATCCTTTACCACTCCTAAACGCACTTGTTCTTCACCACACCAACTTTCAAATACGACGCACTCTTTCGACCAAACACCAGCATATATCTCTCCTACAATACTCAATAAACTAATTTCCCCATAATTTTTACAGTTCCCCTTATCTCCCTTACCCTACAGGTACTAATGCTCCTCCAACTGACATTATACCTATCAATTTTATGTTTAATTAATTAATGACCTCATCATCTCGCCTGTTCTGATCATTTCACTAGTAATTTAATCTATAGCAGATTTACCATTCTTTCAACTTTCTCACTCTACCTATTACCTCCTTGCTAATAACTCTCATCCCCAGTAATACTGGCCTTTTCTCTAAATCATGAAACCCACACGTCTACTATCATCTCTTCATTATCGCTAATATTATATAGCAGATAGAGAGAGAGTATATATGAGAGGTATATATAAAGAGCATATATATATATATATATATATAGAGGAGATATATATATAATATATATATATATATATATATAGTATATATATATATATATATATGTATATATATATATATATGTTATATATATATATATATATATATATATATATATATAGTTAAGGCAGGTTATACATATATATAGAAGATATATAGTTATATATATAGAGTATATATATATATATATATATATATATATATATATATATATATATATATATATATATATATATATATATATATATATATATATATATATATATATATATATATAAGTATATAGTGTAGACCAAGTGACGAGGGCATGAGATATTATGGTCACTTGACCTCCAGAAGAAAAGTAATTAATATTATCTAAATTAATATAAAAGAACAGTGAGAAAAGTAAAAAGAAGTAAGTAATATCTACCTGGAGGAGATATGTAGAAAAGCGAATCGGGCTTTAATCTAATGTCAGGATACAGGAAAAAGGGACCACCCGCTTGTTCCAAATGCTCCTGGTTTGTGGCTAAAGGTAGATCACTTATGATAATGGCAGGATACAGGAAAAAGGGACCACCCGCTTGTTCCAAATGCTCCTGGTTTGTGGCTAAAGGTAGATCACTTATAACAATAGAGAAGTAGAAGGGGAGAATGAAAAAGAAGTAAAAGATAGATTTATTAATCCATATATACTATCACAAGTAGTAGAGGTAATGTTAATACATTCACCAGTTATCCGGGATAAGTAAGGGGATAGCTATGATATATGAAGCAGATCAGACTCCAGTATTTTTATGAAGTATATTTGCTTAGGTTTATAATTTTCCTTAAACTTAAAACTCAAATAACTACTATATTAAGGTGTGGTTGAGAGGGTTCCAGATACAAAAGTGTATTTAATTGTGGAACAATCTCAATGTAAACACGGGGGGCTTAGTCAAAATGAGAAGGGGGATTTTGACTAAATCTAGGTATAAACTTAAGAGTTTCTATAATTAGGACTGAGCTGGTGGAGAACTTGTTCCAACAAACAAGATGGGATTCAGGAACAAAACTTCTAGTAGAAGTTCATCACAAGGTCAAGAATTGACCAGAAATTAAAAACTGTCTTGAGTGAAGATCAAGACCCACAGTTAAGAAGTGTCTTGAGTGAAGATCAAGATCTAACTTTTAAAACCCTATAAAATATAGGTAACATTAGCTTTGGAAAGTTAATATTGAAGTTATTTAATTATGACTATTGATTAAAGAATTAAAGTAAGTTATTATTATACTAAATAAGAAAGATCTTAACATCAGAAGTTATGTTAGTATTTTGTTTAAGAATTTGATTCATGGATGAATTCAGAGCAGGAGAACTTGAGAATGGGCTGTAATCATAAGGGAATGAGGATAAGTTAACTACCAGTAATGTTATAACTATTTCACCAAAGTCAAGACGAACTACTGACCTGTGAATATTATATCCCAATGTATAGGTACATCAACAGTTTACAACTTTGTAGGTACTTCGTATAAAGGTAATGGCAATTCACTCAACATGCACTTTGTCTACTTTGGAAAGCAACTTATCACCTTTGTCATATAATATTATTAGAATTTATAAAAATCAGAAAAAGTTAATACTTAGGAACTTATGACCATGAGAAGGACTGTAAGAAGAAAGAGATACTGTATTATTTATCCATCAAAAATCAAGAGTAAATAATAAACATAAAAAAAATAATTTAACTGATGCAGTAACATTAATAACTGAATGTACTATCTTATTCTATTTAGAATAAGAATTCCATTCTAGGTTTTGGTCACATTGAGAAACTAATATTAAGGAATACATTTGACCTGGACTCCACACTCACCCTTACACTCTTCCCCACTAAGCCTAAAAACCCCACCTTACTTTCGAAGGCATAATAAATGACAGAGCATAAACTCAGTGGTAGAGATAGAGGGTGATTTAGTATTTTGGGAGTCCGGTGTCTAAATACGTTAACACCTTTACCATCATTAGAATCATTAGCATGTAGGTTCATTAGTATGATACCCACAAAACCATGGCAACAATTGAACTACGAGAGTAAGAACAGTAAGAAGTAGAAAAGTAATGGACCTTCTTAGTAGATGGGATGGGAAATGCAAAAAAATATATTAGTAATTTGACATTGATAATAAATAGATTTATTAATATTTTTCGTCGAAGATTATCTTTTAGATAATAAGTTTATGGTTATACATAACATTACTTAAAAGTAGAAATTTTTATGATATGGTCTATATTAACCAACCATACATTAGAATATTGCAATCCCCAAAAGTAAATTGGGAATTATTTGGGGAAATTTTTATTTTTTGCTATGATAAATTAGATAAGCCAACATCTTAAACAATACAGAAACGAAAAGATACCTCTAGCATTTTAGTGACACTGCACCAGATGTCTTCTGCCTTGAGAACCTTCTGGAGAACGTTGGACAAAGATTACCATTGTAACTGAGACGATCATCTGAATATGATACTCACTCCTTCTCCACTCTCCTTGCAAATATCGCATGAAATGACCACATGAGTTTGTGTTGGAGGAAAAACATGAAAGTGGCTATAATTTCTCCTTTAAGAAGGATAGACATACTATATATTTTCTTTCCTATATATACCGTAAATGAGAACATTATATCTGACTTTATATAATTACAACTAGTTTTACATTTATCTTTGTCAGTAGTAATTAAAGGAATTTCCTTTCTGACCAATAGTGAGACCGACTCATACATGCTATGTAACTGAATCTATGTTTACGTTTACTGACTGCTATTATAAATCGAAGAATGACGCTTTAGTGGGCGGTCTTAAAAAACCATCAAGAGCATCATTTTCTCCGGCAAGATTACAATTAATAGTAGTAATGCGCCTTCATGTAATGAATGATTTTTGCAAGGAATCATCAAGGTATGTTTACGGTATTAAGAGCATTATCTAACTAGAAAGTTTTATAAAGTGTTGGTTGTTAGAACACTCAAGAAGACTGTTAACATTAGTTCTGTGTTAAATAACACATTGTCAAAGTTAGAACTATTTGTCTGAAGCATGATATTTTTAATTGATTTGTAGAATGTGAAAATGAACACAGATACAGTGTCAGATACACAAAATTTTAGTAGTTTCACTTGAGCAGGTAGCTATGGTGTCTCAGTGTTTGGGTATTGCAATTAACAGCAGATTGCTTTTGGTTGGGAACTGGGGTAACACTTCATGTTCATAAATGGAAACAGAAATGAGAAATTCTGTGGTTGTATTTTTCCACAGGACACAACCATGCATTTAACTTGCAAAGAAGGACTATATGTATTTATAACCAAAGGTTAGAAACACATTTGAGTGTACAAGAGTTAAGTAAATTATGAGTTAGTAATAAGAGTCAGGTAAATTAGTAGTAGGTAAACCTTGGTTAGGTAAATTAGTGTTAGGCACAAGACAGCATATTTCTCTCTTCTCAGTATTAGGTAAATACTGTTTAGGCAAGTCGGACTTAGTATCCTGAGAATGTGAATGACTAGGGGACAACGGACATTTGTTACGTGGACATGGACTTTGTTCCGTTTTGGGAAGAGATTTTCCGTAATATACATTTTGAGAAATATGTTCAGGGGTGAAGACTTAGAGTATAAGTGTTCGAGAGTTTGACTAGCGCTGTTGAGATGAAAGATGACACTTCATCCCCTGGTGAGACTCTGCACAAACAACTTACAATTTTCTGTATATGTTGAATGCAGATTTACTGTTCTGCAGTCAAATGACACGTGACCTTTCTTTTTGCAAAGAATCAACAAATCTGATATTTGTAAGATCTGATTATCTGATGAGATCATTTTATGGCAAAACTACACAAGGGTCTTACTGCCAATGAATTGTGGTTAGTCTAGAGTATAAAAGCTCACTTATTTCTTTTCAGGTTGGGAATTTTAAGAGAAAAGATTGCAGAACAGGGTGACGACCACCGCGGGATGTTTAAAGAAGAGAGTTATGGGATAGGTTGGTGTTCTTAAAAGAATGTAACTTTTGTAGTTGTATTATATGGAAACCTTAAAGGTACTAGTATTTTGAGTTTCTTTTACTGAATGTTCTATGTCTAGGTTATGTAAATTGAAAATTTGAGAAAATCTAGATATGGTAGGTAGGGAACACCACATTAAGATCTGAACTGGGTGTACGCTACCTCTAAAGTTGAGCTTCACACATTTTTATGTATTCTCTAACACCTTGTTCTATGTCTGTGGGAAGGCTACATAAAAATGCAGTTCGGAGAGATTCGTGGCCACTCATGTCTAGACCATGATGAGCATGACTAGCCAGACGTTCTAGTCTGTAGGCAAACAAACGAATACTCTCATTTTTGTAACGGCGGGCAGATTGAAATGTATGAAATATTCCTTCCTTTTTCTCTCTTCCTCCTCATACCATTGGATGAGGGTCTCGAACAGAGAATAATCTCATCATCTTTGGGTAACAAGATGAGACATAAGAAGTGACCACAGTTGCCCTATGGCCTTGTTCATTTAGAGAAATGTGGGATAATGTTGGCAGTAAGCCTCTGTAAAATCCTAAATAAGTTTTAAGAAATTTGAACATTATCAGTGTATGTACCAGGGTCTACCCCTTTAAGGTTATGTGAATTCTTGAGTAAGGAATTCAAGTGTAAGATGTCTTCTTCCATCCTATCGATTTTTTGTTTGATGATGGGACCTGAGTACATATCAGTGTTTGTTTTCGTTCTTGAGTAAGAATTTTGGTACAATGGGGAATTATGCTTAGTGTTACGTGGGTACGACTTTGATTTATGTGGTAGGTATGAGGGATTTGAACGATGTGAATCCTCAAAATTGTAAGAAGAATGATGTGGTGGTTGAGGACCATGTAAGTTCTGTGAATATTGTGATGGGTGACGACCATTTTGGGAATCGATACTGTGGGGATAACAATGTTTTTGAGAAGTATGGTTAAAGGTGAGTAAATCCCTATTTGAATCTAAAAGAGTTTCCTCATGGATGTGAAAATCAATCAAATTAGTGGTAGGGATCTCTGGAGACTCGGGCTCAGTTGATGCATCTATTTGATCAACCATTTTGTTAAGATTTTTAAGGAACTTTATTGAGTTACAGTTTCTCGATAGTTACAGTTTTTCGATTATTACTATAATAAAGTAATAATTCATTCAGTAAATTTCATTAATATAAAATTTAATTTGAGTCATAAAATAAGGAACTCTTTAATACATTCCTTTCACTCTCATTCAAGCTTAAGGAAGAATGCTCAGATATAAGATATAAAAGATATTAAGACAGTAGGGAAGAATTATTAGAATAATGTCTTTTAATTTTACTGTATTGTGAGGTTGACAATGAGTGAAGTGATCTAAAATCACAATCCAGTGGCAAGGCAAGAGCACCGAACAAGACAGATGGTCCCTGTTCGGGCGCCACTTTTTATTTTCTGGTATTTATGTAGTGGAGACCAAGTGACGAGGGCATGAGATATTATGGTCACTTGACCTCCAGAAGAAAAGTAATTAATATTATCTAAATTAATATAAAAGAACAGTGAGAAAAGTAAAAAGAAATTAAGTAATATCTACCTGGAGGAGATATGTAGAAAAGCGAATCGGGCTTTAATCTAATGTCAGGATACAGGAAAAAGGGACCACCCGCTTGTTCCAAATGCTCCTGAATTGTGGCTAAAGGTAGATCACTTATGACAATAGAGAAATAGAAGGGGAGAATGAAAAAGAAGTAAAAGATAGATTTATTAATCCACATATACTTTCACAAGTAGTAGAGGTAATGTTAATACATTAAAGATAGATTTATTAATCCATATATACTTTCACAAGTAGTAGAGGTAATGTTAATACATTAAAGATAGATTTATTAATCCATATATACTTTCACAAGTAGTAGAGGTAATGTTAATACATTCACCAGTTATCCGGGATAAGTAAGGGGATAGCTATGATATATGAAGCAGATCAGACTCCAGTATTTTTATGGGGTATATTTGCTTAGGTTTATAATTTTCCTTAAACTTAAAACTCAAATAACTACTATATTAAGGTGTGGTTGAGAGGGTTCCAGATACAAAAGTGTATTTAATTGTGGAACAATCTCAATGTAAACACGAGGGGCTTAGTCAAAATGAGAAGGGGAATTTGACTAAATCTAGGTATAAACTTAAGAGTTTCTATAATTAGGACTGAGCTGGTGGAGAACTTGTTCCAACAAACAAGATGGGATTCAGGAACAAGACTTCTAGTAGAAGTTCATCACAAGGTCAAGAATTGACCAGAAATTAAAAACTGTCTTGAGTGAAGATCAAGACCCACAGTTAAGAAGTGTCTTGAGTGAAGATCAAGACCTAACTTTAAAACCCTATAAAATATAGGTAACATTAGCTTTGGAAAGTTACTATTGAAGTTATTTAATTATGACTATTAATTAAAGAATTAAAGTAAGTTATTATTATACTAAATTAAGAAAGATCTTACCCTATCAGAAGTATGTCGGGGAGGGGTTTTGTTGAAGAATTTGATTCATGGATGAAATCACAACAGGAGAACTTGAGAATGGGCTGTAATCATAAGGGAATGAGGATAAGTTAACTACCAGTAATGTTATAACTATTTCACCAAAGTCAAGACGAACTACTGACCTGTGAATATTATATCCCAATGTATAGGTACATCAACAGTTTACAACTTTGTAGGTACTTCGTATAAAGGTAATGGCAATTCACTCAACATGCACTTTGTCTACTTTGGAAAGCAACTTATCACCTTTGTCATATAATATTATTAGAATTTATAAAATCAGAAAAAGTTATTACTTAGGAACTTATGACCATGAGAAGGACTGTAAGAAGAAAGAGATACTGTATTATTTATCCATCAAAAATCAAGAGTAAATAATAAACATAAAAAAAATAATTTAACTGATGCAGTAAACATTAATAACTGAATGTACTATCTTATTCTATTTAGAATAAGAATTCCATTCTAGGTTTTGGTCACATTGAGAAACTAATATTAAGAAATACATTTGACCTGGACTCCACACTCACCCTTACACTCTTCCCCACTAAGCCTAAAAACCCCACCTTACTTTCGAAGGCATAATAAATGACAGAGCATAAACTCAGTGGTAGAGATAGAGGGTGATTCGGTATATTGGGAGTCCGGTGTCTAAATACGTTAACACCTTTACCATCATTAGAATGAATATTAGTATGTAGGTTCTACTATTAGTAAGTTATACCTTACAAACCATACAATTAATTGGAACTACGATAGGACAGGTACAGTAAGAACAGTAAGAATTTAGAAAACAGCGAACCTTCTTGGGAGATGGGATGGGAAATACAAAAAAATATATTAGTAATTTGACATTGATAATAAATAGATTTATTAATATTTTTCGTCGAAGATTATCTTTTAGATAATAAGTTTATGGTTATACATAACATTACTTAAAAGTAGAAATTTTTATGATATGGTCTATATTAACCAACCATACATTAGAAATATTGCAATCCCCAAAAGTAAATTGGGAATTATTTGGGGAAATTTTATTTTTGCTTATGAGCAATTAGATAAGACAACATCTTAATAATACAAAACTGAAAAGAGTACCTTACATTATTTAGTACATTACCACCGGATGTCTTCGGTTTCTTTGAGAACTTCGGATGGAGAACGTCGGATGATTACTGCATTGGCATCCAGAGACATCATCTGAAATATGATACTCACTCCCTCCTACTCCCTTGCAACATCGTCATTAAATGACCATGAGTCAAGGTTGGAGGAAAATATATGTATGGCTATATAATTTCTCCTTTAAGAAGGGGATAGACATACTATATATTTTCTTTCCTTTTATATATACCGTAAAATGAGAACATTTATATCTTGACTTAAGAATACAACGCAGTTTTTGCGTTAAATTATCTTTGTCATGGGGTACAATAAACACAGTAAATAAAGATAAATTCTATGTAAGACTCTGAATACACTCAAGACTGAATCCTTTGATGAGTTCACCAATTATTTTAATTAAAAATCTGCAGCAACCTTCCCATATTCACAACTTCCCAATACACCTGGCATCATCCGTTCCCTTCTCATCCAACACATACCTAAATATTTAAACTCAGACACTTGCTCCAGCTGCTCACCTAACATAGCTACACACTGAGGACCCTCACTACAACCATAACCTTACTCTTATCTACGCTTACTTTCAAACCCTCCTTTTACATACCCTGCCGAATCTCTACCAATCCTCTCAAATCCTCTTCAGATTCGCCACACAGTACCAAATCATCCGCATATAATAGGTGGTAGGGCACCCTCCACTCATCTCCATTCTCCATCATTCCAATATCATTTCACATCCCACCTCGAATTCTTTCGTAACCCCATCCATATACAAATTGAATAAATCAAGGAGACAGTAACATAAACCTGTTCACCCGTTGATGAATCCAAATCAATCACCATTATAACATTATTTTACACACGCTTCACTACATATATATTTTGATTCCATTCCTAGAAGCCTACTAACAATCAACATATATCACTAATAACAAATATGTTTCATTAACTCATCATATGTTTATGAAACTATGATAAAACTAAATATAATTTATTCTTCTTCCCATTTTCTCAGACTATTTGTTTTAATGAAGATTTGATCCACATCCTTCACCACTCCTAACTTACCTTGTTCTTCACTAACAGTCTTTCAGTCACTGACGACTTCTTTCACCAAACACATATACCTTCCCCTACAATGTACCAATAAACTTATTCCCTATACTTAGCACTTCTTCTCCTACCCTTATACAAGGGTACTATTACCGCTCTCTCCTCCAAACCCTTGGAACTATACCCTCCATAAACGCTTTATTACACAACTCAATCCAATTAATCACCATCTGTCATTTGATCATTTCTACCAGTAATTTCATCTATACCTGCAGATTTACTATCTTTCAACTTTTCACTCTACCCTAATACTCTCCTCCCATTTTAATAACCTCATCCCTGTACACCCATTCTTCAGAAAATTAACAAACCCAGCAAACATTCACTAACACCTCTAATATTACTTAAGTACACATTTTGTATAGATTTCTCAAGTGTTCTTTCCACACTCCTCAGCACCATTTCACTGTAAGAAAAAGTACTAGACCCCTATTCATTATCTTCCTAAGTGACTCTTTACTCAGCCTTCTAACCTTTCGCGCTTCCTTCCAGAAGCTTCTCATATTCCCTTGTATGTCCTCATTCATCCTCCTTCCAAACTGTCTATTTACCTCTGCTTTCTCCTTCTGATGCACCTTAGTACGCTTCTTTTTCCTCCTAATTCCAAGCATCTTTCTTTGAAACTTCATCATTTGCTTGTATTCAACCACGCTTCTTTATCTCTTTAACGCTTTCTACATCATTCTCTTCATTCCCACACTGTTAACATTCTTACTTCCTATTTGGTAACACATCCATAATACTTTAATACCAACAATCTGCTTCCTTTCATTTGCCCCTAGATTGTTCAGTATCAACTGAGCCTATTATCTGAACTGACACAGTTGAAAGCCTTACATACTATCCTATTGTCTTGCTTCACTAATCTCACTCTTAATTTTACTCTCCTCCTTTCGTATCACCTTCCTCTCCATCCAAGCCCCACCAACTACTTAACTTTACATAGAACAACATAATGATCCTATAATAATCCCATTCCTAAACCCTCACTGATTTAACATCCAACACATACTTCAACATCTCCTTCTTCACCAACACAAGATCAATCATACTTTTCACTTCGATACCATCTCTACCTACACCAACTCTAGTATCACTTATGGATACTCTTGTGTTTAAAGAAAGTATTACTTACACACATACCTCTCTCTTCACAGAAATCAATCACTTCCTACCATTCTCATTTTCTCCCGCCACCCCAAACCCCCTGCTATACCATCCCTTTTTGATCACCCATCCAACCATTCAGGTCCCCAACACTATCAATCTGAAGTTCTACCCACCCCATCCAGAGCATCATTCAGATTTATCCCAAGAAATCGCACTCTCTTCTTATCAAGCTTCAGATGGACCATAATGTCACAACTGTCAATACTACCTTGGACCTTTCAAACCTGTAATTTTCTAACCATTAGAATTCTAGACTCACATGTCAATAAAGTCTACCATACCATATATATATATATATACATATATAGAGATATATATATATATATATATATATATATATAGGGGTATAGAGATATATATATATATATAGAGAGTAAATATATGATATAGTAGATATATAGATATATATATATTATAGTTATCTCCAATTGTTCCTCTGACAGGGTTCTATTCAAGGAAGGGGTGTTGTACACTACAAAAGTTTACCATCTAACGCAAATTACGCTGATATACACAGACGCAGGCTTTAAAGTGAGGGAGATTAACTTCAGCAGGAAACACAGAAGATATAAATTCCACAGAACAGAGGTGGAGGGAAAGAAGGAAGCACCGCAGTGAACTAGCCTGGAGTTACTAATTTCACACACCTCATGTGCACACAGCACCCTTGTGCCATGAGGCGTCGTAAAGGTCAAGAGCTGGCAGAGGAAGCCCTGATAATTTCGCTGTTGTGAAGGTAAACTACAGAAAAGAGATAAAAGCACCAACATCGCGTGCCGCAAAGATACAGGGTCAAGTGAACTAGAGCACAGAGCAGTTTGTGTTTTGGCCTTTAACCTCGATCCTATCCAAATGCCGTAGAAACTGCCTCCCTCCCTCAGATATGGAAAGCATTACTCCACACGACAGCCATGATGATAATCTTGCATAGTACAGCAATTGAGAAGAAAACAGTTCCAGGTCGGAACAGAACTTAGTTTCATTGAGGCCGCCTCTAGCAACCGTGATAGATGAAGCCTTAAGACATTTTTTTATTTAAGCAAGCCAAGGATATTCATATTGTCAACATGAGAGACGAGAGAACCTGTCAGAGAGATAGGAAAGAAGCTATCTTTTAGAGGAGATTTGTGTAGTTGGGTTTTTTAAATTTGGCTTTTCAGTTAAGGTCTGATGACCCCAAAATTTGGAAATTCTGTCCAGTCAGCATGGAATAGAATTTAAAGATTTAAATGAGAAGCAATTTAGATAAAGGGTACGAAAATAAGCGTTTCACGATAAATGCGAAACGGTTAAACACCTGAATTGAAACTGAACGGTAGCACAAC
>JABUQX010094538.1:0-17662 GCA_015478945.1 Trachelipus rathkii | reverse complement strand
AATAATAATATATAATAATTATATATATATATTATATTATATATATTTTGTGTATGTATATGTGTTTATTTATGTATATGTGTATGTATTTATGTATATGCATTTTTTTAAAAATATTTATTAATATAAAAGCGCCCGATAACTCAGTGAGAATGTGAGCTATTCTCTCCTAGGGCTTGGCTTCGTCCTGCTCGGATGTTAACTGAGTACACCTCCTCCTAGATTAGGGCTCTGCCCGTGAGCAGTGGTGTTTACCTGTAAAAAAAAACTAGGCCAGGACCTAATTTTGCATTATTTCAGCCTATTATTAGATGGGCTAGCCGTTAAGTGTTCTTACTATTCTTTATTTAAACTATCTTTATTTAAGTTGTACATGAACTTAATTGACTTAATGACTCTCGCCTTCGTTTAATTGTCTGAGTTTAGAATGATCTGACTCTTGGGAGTTTTCTGATTGGGAAAACTTACCAAACTTTGGTCCCCTGAAATTTATTTATTGTTTAAGCAACTACCTTGATGCTAAAATTTTCATGCACATAACACGAAACCCTCCAAGTTTTTATCCTTCGAAATCTGCCCTTATATTATTTTACAGGTTTCATTTCAAAGTTATTTATTGTGAGTAATATCATTTGTTTTACTTTATTTTTTATGGTTTATCTTTTAGACCTATCTTATAGGAAAAGTATATTAGAATCTTAGCTCTTATGATAGGAGGTACAGCTACAAAGCTGTAATTAATATTTCAAGGGATTCAGCACTCTGAATTCCAATAATATATATATATATATATATATATATATATATATATATATATATATATATTATATATATATATATATATATTATAATATATATATATTAAGTAATATATAATATATATATTAATTATATTAACAAGTAATAAATATATAAAAATATATATATATTATATCAATTATATATATATATATATATATATATATATATATATATATATATATATATATATATATATATATATATATATATATATATATATATTTATCATATATAAACATCATCATTCATCATCATCATCATTCATCATCATCATCATCATCATCATCATCAGCTTCATCATCATCATCTTCCTCCTTTCCCCAGATTGGGGGTGTTGTGGGCCACATACACTGGAAATAGAAAAGTCAGTAGGAGAAAATCACGTAAGTCGAAAGGAAAGTATGGAGAGGATAGTAGGGGGGCCCCCGACTATCCCCTCCGAAACCTTAAGTGAGACCTCGTCGCAGCCAAAACAAAATCCACGCTAGGGCTTCACAAGACTGCGACGGATCTTCACTGTAGTATCTCGTTAATGTAGGGTTTATCCCTTGGACCAGGTCCACAACCATACTCCCTCACAAAATCTCACCATTTATCCTATTATGCACCTCTCTTCTCCCCTCTGCCACACTCACATTCCTTTTCTTTAGATATTCATTTACTGACTCAATCCACCAATTCATTCGAAAGATTAATATATGTAAATAAGATCTTGTTTGTTCTATCGAAAAGTGTTTTAAGTAGATTAATTTTATAAATATGCGGGATAAATAGAAGGTATGTAGATATAACTCCCTTTTACTTTTTAAATTCAGAAACAAAATTGATATATTTTTACAGTATATCAATTCACAACTCCAAAATATTAATTTCACTGTGGATATTGAAGAAGGGAACTCTATGTCATTTCCTGATGTTTGAATATATAAGGAAAACAACAAATTTCAATCCAGAGTTTATAGGATACCAACATTTAAATTTGACCACTAAAGTAATTTCTTTCATCCCGCATGCTTATAAAATCAATTTACTTAAAACGCTTTTCGATATAGCATGCAAGATCTCATCTACATATTTAATCTTTCGAAGGAATTGGACTTCCAAAAGACGCTATTTCTTAAGAATATATTCACATGTTTTATTATTGGCAGCATATTTAGGAAGCAACTTTCTTTAAAATTTCAACAAATATCTTTTACTAAATTAACAGTGCATTTGATTTTACTTAAAATTATCTGCATCTATAAAATGATTTATTTACGGTAGGTGCTAAAAATCTTAATAATTAATACATGTAGCTAGTAATGAGCTTGAATCGGTTCACACCGGTGCACGCGAATTGGTAATTAATTTTTTTTTTTTTTAAGATAGTTAATTCTTTTATTTACCTGATTAAACATCAAAAGGAAAGATTGACTTTTATGACTAAGCAGAGAAACGGTTGTTAAAATTTTGGCATCTTATTACTGTATATAGCAGTAATGAAAATTATGAATGATGATGATGCAATTTCAGTGTTTTTAAAGAAATAAATTTAAATAATTAAAAACTTTTAAAATTTATTAAATAAATTGCCAGATAAAGATTGAATATCTCTGTTTAATTAAATTTCTTTCAAAAGTTTGCACTGCACGAGAAGGAGACTTTTCTACAAAGATTTTTACTATAGGATCTACAAGAGGGATCGAACAGTAAGTGACTCTAACGTCACGTCAGTCAATTGCTTCTTGTGAAATAAAAATACTCCTTCCTCATCTCTACTGTTCTCGACTGAGTGTAATTTGGGCTATGCGCGATCTTTACATGATGTATATTCACGTATAGCGCGAGACCAAAAGTATATTTTTTAGCATACCACATAAACCAATATATGTATATATATATATATATATATATATATATATATATATATATATATATATATATATATATATATATATATATATTATATTATATATATATATGTTGTTGTTATATTATATATATATATATATATATATATATATATATATATATTATTATTATATTATATATATTATTATATTATTATATATATATATATATATATTATTATATTATATATATATATATATATATATATATATATATATATATATATATATATATATATATATATATATATATATATATATATATATATATATATATATATATATATATATATATATATATATATATATATATATATATATATATATATATATATATATATATATATATATATATATATATATATATATATATATATATATATATATATATGCACCAGCGATACATATGTTTTTTTTTGTCTGAAATTTTGTCCATAAATAAGTGTAGGTAACCTTATCAAATTATAATTCAATAGAGTACAGAAATATTCGACCTAAATAACCAAATAACCTTTCTTTCAAAGGACGAGGACAAAATTAATATTCAAGAGATTGGGTTTAATTAAAATATTAAAATCATAAATTTTCAGTATTTGTTTATTGTTCTTAGTCTTTCAGCCTTTTATTATTTTATGATAAATGTATCGAAATTTATAATAAAAAAATTTTTGTAGAAGCATTGACTGTATTATTTCTTTTTTGACGATTTAGAAATCCTGGGGTTTTCATTTCTTTTCTTTGCAACATTTGATGAGAGATATTTAGTTTATTAAATGTTATAATTAATATATTATAGATAGAATGGTTAGGTCTTGGAGGTCATCAAAACGTCATAAATATTAATCTACTAAGAATGGAATTTGCAAAGAGGAGAAGTTATCCTTGAAGAGGACGTTGCTCTTCTGATACTTGCAGAAAGAAATTGAGATTATTTGTAAAATCAAGGATAGGAATAAAGTTATCTTTTTTGAAGGTGAATCACGTCCGTTACACCCGGAAAAGTTTCCACGACAAATTATATATTTAGGAATGTTAAGTTAAGTGACATTCCTGACATTTAGTTATTGGTAAATCTAACTTGAATTGACATAATCTAGGTTCAGTTACACTAGTCTAACTTTGTCTAACCTAAATTTACCTAAACTAACCAGATATAACCTAAACCTATCCAAACTAACCTTACCTAGCCTAAGCAGACCTAACTTAAGCATACCTAACCAAACATAACCTAACCTAACCTCTTTTTTGCAATTTAAATATCTGCGGATGCGTTTAAAATGATTTCACCTTACATATTATAATTGTTTTCTTTTAATCACTATTCAGAAGCCTGTAAAATGGCGTTTCGAAAGTATTGAAATGTCGATGTAATTATATTTCTATATGGAAAGTAAATATTTATTATCATAAAATGAGCAAAATAAGATCTCTGGTAAAATTTATAACAATATTTTCCATGTATGAAATTATAATTACTATAAATGTTTTAAAAATTTTAATAAATTAGCAAATAAAACACATGTAACAGAATTAAAAATTAAGCACTGAATGATGATAAAGTTTCAATACTTTTATAAAGAAATAAATTTAAATAATTAAAAGTTATTAAGAATTTATTTAATAAATTACGGGATTAAATAATATCGAATTAAAAATCTAAACTAATAACCTTTGATAATTAATTTTAACAACTTTCGCATCTTTATAAACGAATCAGACTACTTCATTTTATAGCGTTAGTATATATATATATATATATATATATATATATATATATATATATATATATATATATATATAAATATGTGTTTTTTTTTTTTATTTAGAAAAATGACATATATATATATATATATATATGAAGCATGGTATTATTCTGCTGTTTGAACAGTGCATATTTCGAAAAATTTCAAGTTCAAAAAACTCAAGTTCAGAAAGTTGCTGGTGCTTTTAAGAGTTTAGGTGGCAAGCTTCCTGGCATAATTCCAGAAGCTTCCCACTAAAGAATTTTTTTTAAAAACTTAACTTAACTTTTCAACTTTTCTGAACTTAGAAATTTTTTGAACTTAGAATTTTTTTTCAGAAAATATGCCCTGATTCAAATATAGAATAATACCATATATATATATATATATATATATATATATATATATATATATATATATATATATATATATATATATATATATATATATATATATATATATATATATATATATATATATATATATGACAAGTGGATGCTTTGCACATTGCTAGAGCCAATTATGACACATTTCTGAAATTCGCGATTTGTATATATATTTGCACAAAATTATACAAAATATGGGGCATGGGGCATCAAGACCTGATGCCTAACTGTGCCATAATCTAGGCCCTTCTATTGGCGCGATTAAAATGCCGTTCTAACGCAGCGTTAACGCCAGATGAATAAATAGGTCAATGAGTAAGTAGTACATTGTTCCACCTATATCAGCGTTATAAACGAACTTATTAAACGATTTAGTTGACGCTAACGTGGCATCAGAAACTCCGCGTTTTAAGTGCCATTATAGAAAGAGCTTTAATCTTAAATGAGAGAGAGAGAGAGAGAGAGAGAGAGAGAGAGAGAGAGAGAGAGAGAGAGAGAGAGAGAGAGAGAGTTAAACTTTTTCTTGAGGGTTAGAACTGCGGCTGAAGGTTTTGAGTGGAGCCAAAACCAGAGCATAAATGGATTAAGAATGGAGTAGGAATAATTTTAAGATGATGGATTGGAAGTCGTGCAATATTAACATTTCCGAGCCAGATCCGGAGCCGGAGCCGGAGCCGGACTTGGAGAAGGCAAAAAAAAAAAATTAGAAAAAATTGATTTAAAAATGTTTGTAATAAAGACCAGAGAGAGAGAGAGAGAGGAGGAGGAGGGATTCGAACTCACAAGTAGAGAAGAGTTTCAAGAGAAGAGTATGCAGAAGAGTTTCAACAAAAGGAACCTAAGAAGAAAATGGAACAAAAAGAAGAGGAACAAGGTTTTAGAGTAGATTTCACATAGGAAAATCATATAAAACTCACACACATGCACGCGCACTCGCTCGCGCGCATATATATATATATATATATATATATATATATATATATATATATATATATATATATATATATATATATATATATATATATATATATATATATATATATATATATATATATATATATATATATATATATATATATATATAAATATCAAAGATATATATATATATATATATATATATATATATATATATATATATATATATATATATATATATATATATATATATATATATATATATATATATATATATATATATATATATATATATATATATATATATATATATATATATATATATATATATATATATATATAATGCTTCTAAGAAAGTCATGTGTAAAGGTAAATTGGTATACATGTAATAAAATCATACATAACTGTTTTATTCTTTTTTATATTATTTTAAAATTAAAGTAACCAATAAGAATCTTTTCTCCCACCGGCTATAACTGCGACCGAGGGAGGAAGGCAGTTAGGCTGTCAAGATCAGAGCCAGAAGAGGTGTCGTTGGCACAAAAATTTATAAAATAAATGGAGTCAGATTTAAAATAATAAATTGATCTTTAAAGTTTAAACATTTATTCTTAAATAACATTGAATTGACTTAATTTGTGTAACTGTAAAATAGAGATTAGAAATAATTAATAAAGAAATAAACAGTGCCTAGTTTTGTTTTTCCAAAACTATATTATTAATAGCTATTGCAAGGTGATTCTCTTAATAGGGCCATTAATATTAAAGAGATCAATCTTATATATATATATATATATATATATATATATATATATATATATATATATATATATATATATATATATATATATATATATATATATATATATATATATATATATATATATATATATATATATACGATTATAAATACCGTTTTTACTGTTTTTATCGTTTTTCGGCGTTTTAGTTGTTTTTTTACCAAATAGTAAATTATTTTACTATTTTATACTTTTTTTTTATTATTTAGAACTAATTTCTTTACTAATAAGACTTGAAGTAGTTTTCGGCTAGGCAATATTGAGTTAATCTTATTTTATTTTTTATTTTTAATAAGAAAAAGAATTTCAAAGTCTAAAGATTTAACATTAAGAATGATGTTAATGTTTGGAACAAATTATGCTTGCGAAATTTTTCCCCTACTCAACATTAGCAAATCGGAAAAAAAAAAAAAAAAAAAGATGATTGTGTCTAACTAATAAGCATTTAAAACCATTTATTTATACAATATAATTATGGGAATTATTCTCAAATTAATGAAATTGGGTCTAGATAATAAAATACACATTGCTAGCAACTATTTTTTATATTTTATATTTTAATTGGGCCATGTCAGCCTATTTCTTACGAATTTATTTAATGAAAACTAAAAATTCATTTTATTTTCAGAAATTTGTTAAATCTGGCAAGATATAAAGAAGTATGTAGCAAATAGCATTTTTTTTTGTAGCGTCGACTCTCATATTCAATATATTTTCCCTCCAAATCTCATATTTGAAACATGATTTTAAATTACCTTGTAATAAAACACCGTCAATGATCATCAGTTGAAATTTTGTGTTTATCAGTGATAGTGGGGCTAGTGTTTTTTTTTTTTAAATAACTTATTTTTATTTTTTTCATAAGGAGGCATATTAGAATTAGTGGTATTCTTTTTATCAATGAATCTCAAAATGAAAATTAATGGAGAATTCATATATGCTGTGATTTCTTTATATATATATATATATAGTTATAAAGACTATAGTTTTTTTATATATATATATATATATATATATATATATATATATATATATATATATATATATATATATATATATATATATATATATATATATATATATAGAATATATATATTATATATATATATATATATATATATATATATATATATATATATATATATATATATATATATATATATATATATATATATATATATATATATATATATATATATATATATATATATATATATATATATATATATATATATATATATATATATATATATATATGGCGCATCTGAACTAGTCTGCGAAAAAATTTGGCGCATGGTATGCAAAAGGTTGGCCACCCCTGCCCTAAAGACAAGAAAATTCAATGTGTTTTAGCAAAATAAATTTTTGCACTTTTATATATATATATATATATATATATATATATATATATATATATATATATTAGTATATATATTGTTATGTATTTTATTATATATATATATATATATTATATTATATATTATTATTATATATATATATATATATATATATATATATATATATATATATATATCGTAATAGAGTTTGTAATTTTCTGAAAAATTTATATATTAAAAAGGGTCATTTTACCTTGAATATGTGTGTGTGACGTGACAGAAACGCTATCATAAAAGTTTAAAAGTTAATTCTCTGAATGGTATAAAAGAAAACTTTGAATTCTTTTTCTTCACGCATGACACCAACTCCTGAAACCACTCTTAGAAATCATGTTGGGGCTTCATCACCAAAACGAACAAGAAAACTTTCACAAGTATGTATTAGCATTCAGCAGACTTACTAAATCGATTTTAGTTATATGGGAGGAAATCGATACAAAAAAAAAGTATGAAAATATTCCACAATCTCTTCAAAAAAAAAAATATCAGCAAATCCCATATTATTTTTCCACCACTCACGGATCTGGGGTACGAGGACAAAGCTACCCCACCCCCTCATAGATAAATCGGCGAATGTCCAATTTTTGTATTTTATTATATTAAAGTCACCTAATCCAATAAAATACGATAAATATTTTCAAAAACCTTTTGTATTTTAATTTATCGAAATTTGATATCGCATGAATAGTTTTGCTTATATATATATATATATATATATATATATATATATATATATATATATATATATATATATATATATATATATATGTAGTGTTGGGAAATAGTATATATTTGTTTTATGTATATAAATATACATATAGTTATAGTTATATATATATATATATATATATATATATATATATATATATATATGTGTGTGTGTGTGTGTGTGTGTGTGCGTATGAAAAGGTTAACTATATACGTACATGTGTGTGTGTTTTCTTTTTCATCAGTTTTAACAGTTTCGTTCTTGTAGTTCAATATGTTACCAGCCGCTTTGTTTCCATGGGAACCAAATAAACTTGAGTGAAGTATTTAATTATGAAATATGCAAAACTTTTTTTTGTTTTGCTTTTTGTTTCTAAATTATGTGAAGGATTTTGCTTTATATATATATATATATATATATATATATATATATTTTTATATATATATATATTTATAATTTATATATATATATATATATATATATATATATATATATATATATATATATATATATATATATATATATATATATATATATATATATTATATATATATATATATATATATATATATATATATATTTATATATATTTATTTTTATATGCCAATGGATATATATAAAGGGTATATACATACATTTATATATATATATATATATATATATATATATATATATATATATATATATAGGCTAGAATCACTCTAGCTATCTAATGATTAATGAGAACTCATTCATTAACCGGGGGTTTGATTAAGAGGTACTTCTGCGTAGTGGCTTTATTATGATAGTGATATGATATTGACAGATATGGTTTCAATCAGATAAGTAAATAGGATGTTAATATGCACAATATGTCGTTAGAAATTACTATTAATCACTCGTAATAACTAACAATAAGAGATTGGGCACTAATACCTATTCTAAAGCGACCTCAGGGCGTGAGATCCTAAATAATACTCCCGAGCTTCTCTTAGCTTTGGGCACTCTCAGTCCCTCCACCAATCATAGCTCTTTGTTTTGGCGTCCTTTCCTTGGGGGGAAGAAGACGCCAAACAATCAAGTTTTATACAGTATACAGTATAAGATCATGAAGGGGTTCACCAAGGATTTAAGGTGTATACAGGAGACTTGCAAGTGGCCTCTTACAGAGCTGCATACACTCTAGGACATGCATGCAAATGTCTCACAAAGATTCCCTGTCGTATTTCGGCGTACATTTTGGTGACCTTGAGTGCGGGAAGGATATCGGCCTCAGAAACAGAGGTGAAGCCTGGGTTTCTGTTTTCACCGATATGCTTCTCCACACCCGCCTTCTGTGTTGTACATGAAATGCAAAGTAAAGTAGAAAGAAGAACAGATGAAATTCTACTTGGGAAAAGGGGAAAGAACTACAATATGGATATTTAACACCTTTAACAAACGATTTTGTTCTCGTATTAATCACCACAGCAACGTCTTTGACTCTTATTTTCCTCAAGAGATATTTACTTCTGTCCCCCCCATTCCTGTCTTTATTTCATTTATTCCGAGTTTTTCTTTCGGTCAGAAGGGTCGGGAACTAGATTGTAGAAGATTTTGACATTTCTTAGGTTTTCAACTACCACCTTATCACCCTTTATAATGTGAGCGTTACTGTTGGTTATCTTGACAACCTTATAAGGGCCGTGATACTTAGGGGAGAGCTTCCCAACGTTGTACTGTTGACTCTTGACCAGTAAATATTTGTCATCCTTTAAATTCTTGGGTAAAAATACATTCCTATTACGTAGATTAGTTCTTTGTGCCAGAGGTTTAGCCATTAATCCTGCTAGTTTTTCAATATAGGTGTCATATGATTTCGGTCCGTCGGGGATAGAGGCGTCTAATAGGCCGTCAGGAATGTTTATATCTTGGCCATATAATAATTTACTCGGACAGATGCCACTCTGTGAGATGGGTGCTAGCCTGAGGGCGAACAAGACGAAGGGTAAAACGTCTAACCACTCTTGGCTCTCCATACTCGGTTCAGCGAGCATGGTTCTCAGACTATTAATGATCATCTTATTTGTGACTTCTACCTTGCTATTTGAAAAAGGCGCGTAACTGGCGGTCGTTGTGTGAAGTATACCTAGCAGTTTACACACACTTTCAAATAAGTGTGACGTAAAATTTCCACCTTTATCTGTGATGAGATGGCTGGGAATTCCACAATGCGGAATTAGCTGGTTAATCAAGGTTTGCACTACTGTCTCTTTCGTGATGTTTTTCAAGGGAAAGGCCCCCACGTAATGAGAGTACCGGTCGATGAGAGTTAATTGGTACTTATATCCCCTACAGACAGGTAATTTCAGGATATCTACATGAACAGCTTCGAACTTGTAGGACACCTCCTTGTACTTTCCGTAAATAGGGTTTATTCCACGTCCGACCTTAGCTATCTGACATTGAGGACATGAACGGACTAGTTCCTTGACCCTCTTATACATGTTCTTGAATACAAAATCGGCCTTTAGGGCAGTGAGGCAGCGAGAAATACCCATATGACCTTGGAGGTGAGTCATACGAATAATGTCGGCCACTCGGCGGTCGGGGAGAATAACTCGAGCATAATTTAGAGAAACATCAACGTAGAGAGAGAGCTCGGTCTTCTTGAACCAAAATTGTTGTTTTTTAATGATTAATGAACTTTTCTCCTTATTGGTAAGTAGTGAATTGATATATTCATCCTTTAATTGATCCTCGCTAATTTCAGTATAATTTATTTCCTTCCTGAAACGTTTTATCAGCTCAATGTGAGCCTCATTGCAGTCTTGAATCAAATTTATTCTATTTTTCTCTATTAAAATATCATTTACTTCATCTATTTTTCTTATGGGTACTTTATCATTCAATTTATTTAATTCTTCTCTCTCTATTTTTAGCCTTTCATCTGCTGTTAACCCTTTGGGTTTTAAATCTTCATTTTTCTCATGAGAAGCACGCATGGAATGTCCTTTATGGAGGTTGCGGTTATTTAAAGTTTCTACATTCTTTCCTTCTCTTGGAATTTTGACCGTAGCGCGTGCGGTGTTTCCCTTTATGGTCTGGTAGTACCTTTCCTTCAAGGCAGGTGAGGGCTCTTCATAGCGATAAGCGTTTAAAAGGCCCGAATGTTGGTCCACGTGGATAGTATTTTGAGCTTCGCTCTGATTGGTCAGTTGGCTTGTGGGAGAGCCAATCACAGCGCTCGTACGGGGTGGTGTGGCTGGAGGCTCCGCCTTCTCTTCATCATTCGTTATTATTTCATTATCGTGATCATTATTAATAATTTTATTTATTAAGAGGTATTCAGAAAGTGGATTTGTCTTTTTGGTGATCAATTCCCACGAGACTTGGTAAGAACTGAGTAAATTTAAGCTTCTAATCTCTCGTATATTATAATTTTTGCAGTCATTCGATCTTTTATATTTTAATATCAGGTCTCTTGATTGAGTTGCAATTTTTATATTCTTAGCAGCAAGCATGTATCCGTATTTTCTGAAGACTTTAGTCAGACAGACCAGTAATCGATTGGCGTGGTCATAATTTCTTTCACTTTGAGACAGAACTGAGCTGTAGAAGGCAATTGGCTTATCCCCTTCTTCAGTAGCGGATAAGATTACAGCTCCTGTAGATACGTCTGTCGTATGGATGATAATTTTGTAAGGGGTTGAGGTGCTTGGGTAGGCAAGTACAGAGGCATTTTTAACAGCCTTTTTAGCATTTTCAAAAGCTTTATCTGCCAGGGGGTTCCAGCTAAGGCGACGATTTCCGTAGGGCTTTCCTTTCAGGAACATATTGAGGGGCGCTGTTATTTCTGCGAAACACGGGGTGCTGCTGCGGTAAAACCCAATTTTTCCAAGGAAACTTCTTAATTCCTTTATAGTTTTTGGCTTGGGGGTGTCTATTATCTCACTGATTTTTTCATGATTGTGTCTGATTCCGTTTTTATTTATGGTATAGCCAAGATAATCGATCTCTTTTTCCCCGATTTGACACTTGGAGGGATTGACACTGATGTTTAAGTATTGTAATCTTCTTAGCACCTGTTCAAGGAGAATTTTGTGTTCCTCTTCAGTTTGGGAGTGAATCAATATGTCATCCATGTAAGTACATGTGTTCTCGATTCCTTGCATGACAGTATCAATGTAAGCTTGAAATATGAAGGGAGAGGAGACGTATCCCATTGGGAGGCACCTGTAAGTGTAGGAACCGATATTGGATGTGATGGTGAAGTACTTCTCCGAGTCAGGGTGGAGTGGTATCCCGTAGAAGGCCTGGGTTAGGTCCAAACGAGTGTATAGCCTACTCCCCTTCAGGGTAAACATAGCATCCTGTAGATGCGGGAGGCCATAAGTTTCTATTTCGGCCCTTTTGTTCAGTTCTCTAAAATCGGAAATTATTCTCACCCTATTTCCACTCTTCTCTAGGACGCTCATGGGAAAGGACCACGGTGAATTGCTACGGCGTAGGACTCCTGTGGCTACAAGATTGTCAAGTTCTGCTTTAGTTTGAGCATAGAGCTTGTGAGGGACCCTCCTGGGTCTGAGTGAAATGGGGGGTCCTTTTATGTTCACTTTGTAAGGATAGGTGTTGGCGAGCTCTATTAATACTTTTTCTGGTATAAAAGCGGCCTTTTCATCAGAAGTTTCCTGACCGTCCTCACCTATTAATGCTGTGCTCATTCTTTTATTTTTATTTTTATATTTTTCAAAAATTTCATCCCATCGTTGCATTTGTTTCAATTTTATGTGGTGGTTTTCGGGTAGATAGGGATTTGCAAATAAATTTTTATATTTCATTAATATTTCATTAAAATTTAAAGAACTAGAAGGAACATGCACAGAGGTAGGATGAGGGGAGAGAGAGAGATTTGAGTGAGAAGGAGCAGGCACATTCTTAATATTAAAATTCATATTCCTACTCAATTTTATAGTATTATTTGTAATAGAGTCTATTAATAAATCACGTTTAAAATCAATGCCCATCTCAAAATTCTTTAAAAATGACAGACCTAAAATGTTTGTATTTACATCAGCTACATAAAAAGTATCAAGATATTTTTGACCCAGCCCCAAATCAATTTCAATATTTTTAATATCATAAATAGCAATTTTTGAGTTGTTGGCTGCCAGCATATATCCTAGGGGTGCTTTGTGATTGTCAGGAGCACTTCCCGCCAGGATATTTTTAACTGAGCCACAGTCGACCAGGTAATCGACCTTATTTAGTGTGTCATAGACCATGTACAAGGTCAAGTTGTCAATCTTGCAAACTTTCTCGCCTACCTCAACATCGGCTGCAACATTCTCACTGCTTAAGCAGCGGTCGTCAACAGCACTTAAATCAGTCGGGTCTGACAAGATATTTGCTTCATTGCTCTCACTTTCCCTTGCATGGTCCGTAACACCCCTCCCATTTGATAAATTTGATTGGAAAAAGACATACCCCACATGCGCTGGGTTCACAGTAGTGATAAAATTATTATTTTGTACATTACCCATATAGTTTGAAACATCGGTTTCAAGACCTTTGTTGACATCAATTATTTATAATATTTTTAAAAATTGATATATTTTTGTTTTGTGGACTACTACCATATTTTGTTTATGAACTTTTAAGTTTCTTTGAGCAAGAAGGAACATGCAATCCTTGTACACTTTGATGATTTATTGATTGTTCTTTGATAAAATTTTTATTTATTAATTCAATATTTTCAATTTCATTGTTCTTTATAATGGGATTAATATTTTCCACTTGGTTAGTGCTGGTAGTTGTTTCTATATTTTGATCATTTTGATCATCTTCATTGTCATTATTGTTCACATTATTATTAATAATAATAATAATATTATTATTATTATTATTATTATTATTATTATTATTATTATTATTATTATTATTATTATTATTATTATTATTATTATTATTATTATTATTATTATTATTATTATTAGTAGTAGTAGTAGTAGTAGTAGTAGTAGTAGTAGTAGTAGTAGTAGTAGTAGTAGTAGTAGTAGTGGTAGTGGTCTTTTGCTATTATATTTATTAATGTTAATAGAGTTGGTATGATTGATATAACTGTTATTTAATTCACCAGCACTCGTGTTTTCTAAGTTTATTTTATTCCACTTATCACTGTTTGTAAGATGGTCGTCGATCACTTTGATGGTATTATGAAATCTCACCTTTCTGTTGTGAGTGTGATTTTCATGGCTGCTGTTAGTTGGAGATTTACGCAGCCATGTTATTAGTTTCCCGAGGATGAGGCATTGTGTATGGCATTTCTTTCGCCATTATTATATAGTAATGGATACATAGGGCACTCATTACTCTCACATTTATAGGCCTTGAATAAGTAGCGGGAATGATAGAAACAGAGCTCGTTCACGGCGTTATTAAATGCCTTACTATAGCCATTTGCATCCGACCTTGAGTGTCGTGACCTACTTTTGTCTCGGGTCATATTTCCTCTATCAGCTGTGTCGGGTTGGCCTTGAATGAACCGCTGTAGTGAGCTGGCAAGCTCGTTCACAGTCTTTGTGAGGTCTGCCATCTGGCGGGACAGCTGGGTTTCACCGCTGTGACCAGCTTCATGTTTGCGCTCTTGATCGCGCGCGCTGATCGGTGGGTAAGCTGAGTCTGTATCTCTCGTGTCGGTTCTGTTTCGCACAGAGTTTACAGAGCTCCAAGTCTGTTCGTAATTTGGTTGTTGGTAATTTCTTCCTTTTCGAACGAAGTTCCTATAGAGATCATCGGCAACTTTGACCATTCTATGTAAGTCATTCTCTTCGGCGAGGGAATAGACACTCATCTGGACGTTTTGGGGCATCTGCTCAAGGAACAGATCGATGGCGAACTTAGGGTTATGTTCGACCAAAACATCGAAGCTCTTATTACCAAGCACTCCCTTCACTCGGTGGAGATATTCACTTGGCAACTCTTCTGGTCTCATGCCTTGTTTGAATACATCACGTATCCGATTTCTCAAGGCGGGAAGGTACACTTCTTCTATGTTTTCTAATAGCAGACGATAAGCGTTATTTTGGAGGGGGAATTTAATTTTAGAGACCAAATTAGTGGGCAAGATTGGTGCCAACAAACGAACACGTTCGTGAGTATCTTCTACATGATTTAATTTGAAGATCGTTGTTGTAGCACTGAGCCAATTTATAACATCATAAGGGTCAAAGGTTGGTAACTGACTCGATGTTAGCTGACTGTATGTTTTTAATGGTGAATTGTTATCAGGACGCCTCGCCCTTCCTTTTTGGCGGGAAGATTGTGGCGTGATTTCCAACTCAGTCTCTGATGAAGAAACAGATGGCCCTGCTTCATCATGCGAGGGTTGCGTTCGTTGGGGGGTCCCCTTCCCCTTATTTCCTTTTGAAGAATTTTTCGTTTGAGTCCGAAGAGTCAGTTTTTTTGTTGAGACCATTGTTCTATAGGCTCGAGTTACTGACTATATTTTGTGGAGTCGATTTTGAGTCAAACTTAGGCGTCTGATGACTAAGCCTAAAAAATAGGGCTTGGTTTGAAATCCCAAATTTTCGAAATAGCAAACGGTTTTTCTGTTGCTATCCGAATGTTCTAACAACGACTTTTCTTTCTTATTATCAATGAGGTTAATAAGATTAATTCTTCACGTTGTTATTATTTTGACTCAAATAATTTATTTATTTGTCAAATATCACACTATTTAAGCACTTAAATACACAAAAGTAACGGATTTTTTTTTCGAATTTTACACAGTATCTGACTCCAAATTAGGGGGTTTCAGCCCCCTGTCACTACTGGGATCACCAGAGATGTATAGGCTAGAATCACTCTAGCTATCTAATGATTAATGAGAACTCATTCATTAACCGGGGGTTTGATTAAGAGGTACTTCTGCGTAGTGGCTTTATTATGATAGTGATATGATATTGACAGATATGGTTTCAATCAGATAAGTAAATAGGATGTTAATATGCACAATATGTCGTTAGAAATTACTATTAATCACTCGTAATAACTAACAATAAGAGATTGGGCACTAATACCTATTCTAAAGCGACCTCAGGGCGTGAGATCCTAAATAATACTCTCGAGCTTCTCTTAGCTTTGGGCACTCTCAGTCCCTCCACCAATCATAGCTCTTTGTTTTGGCGTCCTTTCCTTGGGGGGAAGAAGACGCCAAACAATCAAGTTTTATACAGTATAAGATCATGAAGGGGTTCACCAAGGATTTAAGGTGTATACAGGAGACTTGCAAGTGGCCTCTTACAGAGCTGTATACACTCTAGGACATGCATGCAAATGTCTCACAAAGATTCCCTGTCGTATTTCGGCGTATATATATATATATATATATATATATATATATATATATATATATATATATATTTGAATACAATATATATATATATATTATATACATATATATATTATTGTTATTATATATATATATATATATATATAGATATAGTTATATATATATATATATTTTTATTATTATATATATATATATTATATATATATATATATATATATATATATATATATATATATATATATATATATATATATATATATATATATATATATATATGTACAGTATCTTAGCCTTATGTGTATTATATATATATATATATATATATATATATATATATATATATATATATATATATATATATATATATATATATATAATATGATATTGTTGCTGACTGTCGTCTGAAATAGTCGTATTAAAAACAGCTGGGAAGAGAAATGAGAGAAGCAATGGAAGGAACTGTGAAGAGGAATGAAAACACCAGGAGAGTTTCTACAAAGGATCTAGAGCCTTTTTGTCTCAGGGAAGAAGAAGGTTTTGTGGTGAGATTTTGCAGATAGGAACAATTGAAAAAAATTTATAAAAGTGAAAAAAAAAAAAGTATGTATTTTTATTAATCAGAGAATTTTGGTTAAAATTAAATTAAAATCAAAATCATTTATTTATTACTGTGAAATTAAAATTTTATTTGTGATGAGGAGAAGCAACA
>JABUQX010094536.1:5000-35081 GCA_015478945.1 Trachelipus rathkii | reverse complement strand
ACCATATATAGATTTGAGAGAGAATCACAACTAAGTTTGTGCATATTATCAAAACTTATAGGATGATGAGTATGATATATTATATGAATAACCCAAAACCATCCCACATGCATTAATAACTAAGTATGATCTGGGTCGCATCATGCCATCTTTCATCCAACACATCATTACTATTAAAACTAAAAAAACCCGCCAATTTTGGCTTCGGTTCACATTATAAGTTCTATAATTGGATTACCTCAACGCTCATCCATAAAATGTAGATCTTAAGCCGCGCTGGTTCTTAATGTTTGATAATCGAGACACACTCAACAACCTCCGATCTGGCAGAGGACTAAACTTCAAAATTCTAAGCAACCCTATTTACTGAATGCATGCGTTCCTTACCTATATCAAGATGGCATGCTTTCTCTCCTAAGTCTTTCCCTGTATTATGCCCCCCTGGCTCACCTGTCCAGTGTTCTTCATACTATGAAAAATTTATTGGTCTCTGTAGTTATTCAGACTAGATGTAAAATTATTTGTAGACGTTGTACCTCATGTTACCGCCTGCTGAGAAATTCGCCCTTTCTACCAGGAAAAACATTTCCATATCACCCTTTCCAGCCCTCTCCATACATAGCTCTATCCCTCAGAACCCGCAAGAAATTCGATCCTTGTTGCTGCTAACGTTGCACTCTCTCTAGCATCATCTAGAAGTCGTTTTTTAAATGAAGGAGGGCCGCAAAACTTGTGTGCAACTCAATACTCTAATTTACTGGTTCCTTAATTTATAGCTATTTATTACAGTTTATCTTTATTACTTCCAATTGACTCTTGTAAAACAACATGTGCGATTTATTATTGCTCTCAGCCATTCTTATTAGGCTTTATCAAAGTATATTCTACGATATACTGCAACTAACATACAATGACAAATTACTGCTTATGAATCACACTAAACCTTGTTGCTATAGCGGTCCACAGACTCAAGCCAATCCCATTCATATGCGTAGTTAAAATTTTATTTTGGTAGTAACCTAAGGTGAATAAAACCTTTACACTTTTTACTATTTAATAAGTGTCATTTTGCCTACCTTTATCTGGCCACTATCCAGAGAGTTTATCAGAGATCAATTTTGAAATCTTGTATACATCCTTCACTATTTCCTGAACTAGATGGCGTTTGGCCACTTTCAGTTATCATTCTTGCAAACTTCAGAAACCTTGGCATTTTATAGTCGTCGTTGGTTCTCTAACCTAACATTTGATAATAGATATGAGGAACAATAGTGGCCACCCAGCACTGAACCCTGTGGACACCTACTCTTCAACCTGATTTCCCATGACTGATTTATTCCCCATTTAGGTGCATACACCACTGTTTTGTCTATTTCGCATAGACCACTTCTTTAATCCAAACCAGTTTACCCACTCCACTATACCACAATTGCCAATTAAACTATTTCCATCAGGCCTTATATTGGGAAACCTTATCAAGAAGCTTATTACTGAAAGTTTTCTAAATATACTAATATCAAACTTTGGACTCTTCCCTTCGGTCAATGCAGTCAGTGATGTATTCCTATCTCTTTCTCGCTCTCTCTCTCGCTCTGACGAGTGACCTACCCTTTCTTGAAAATGCCGTAGCTGGAGTCATGACAATTACCTTGTTTATCTGTCTAAATACTTCTCTACTATGAAGTCATTTTTCAGGTAACTTGTCCTCAAGAACCTTTGACCAACCAAGAGGATGTGTAACGCTAACTGGCCTATTAATTTTCCCCAAACTCTTCCTTACTACCTTTTCTTATAAATAGGCACCAACATATGCTGTTTTCCAGTCATCCTGGTACCTCACCTAAAATGCTTATAGATCGGCTTAAACAATTGCAAAATACGGTACCTTCTCGGTCAGCTAATAAGCTTGATACTACCCTCTTTACAGAATTCCTACCACATATTAAACCATAATCCGCCATCAGGCCGCACAATGCGCGAGACGTTTACACTGGAGTCACAAATGATGTGGTTCTAATAACACCGCCTTAGCGATATACACTCTTCCTATCATGTCCAAAATCTCACAAATTCTTGTGTAAGTACTTAAATTATGTCCCAAAATAACATGCCCTCCCAGATACAAGAACTATTGAGCGTCTTCCAAATCGAAACTATTATCTTGACCCCTCTTTCCTCCACTCGCCCTAGAACAAACTGAATGCCAAAATTAAGCATTGAAAATGCTTGACCAACTCCTTATCTTGTGACTACTTCACTTAAATTGTCATCCCAATTTTATAATCTGGGACCAATCTGTCCTGATTCTTAGCTTTTTATACAATTTATAAAAGCTAAAAAGAACTTCTTATCGTAAAGCGATGTCCATATGATGGTATATTCCTTGTCTAGAACCTTAATATTCTTGCCCTCCCTGACTCTTTGCCTTTCTTATTGAACAGAGTGACCCAGTTGTGTGCGTATGTTTTGCGCTATTCAATTTTCTCAGAAATCATCATTCCCTTGATTAAGCTACCCTATGAATTGATTTTTAAAACCCATCTTACGCATTAAGTAATCATTTAATTGAATGCTCTGTATCTACCCTCAGTCCACGTCCAACAGACAGGTTTTCTCTTCGCCACCCCTAAATGGGTTTATAACTTTTCTTAAAGAGACTAAGAACATACTTGCAACTGAAGTATTGTCATTCGAAAATCCCTTGCTTTTAAGAATGTGCTACACCCCACTATTGCATAACACCCACGCAGTCTTCTGGTAATGTTGATATCTAGCTTAGAATATCCGAGTCAGTCAGTACTCCCACCATTTTACGTGAAGCATAGTCTCCCCCCGTGGTAATCCCTTGTACAAATCCAACCCATATAACGGAAAATTTAATGACCTGTTACCCTTATTCATAACTTCAGACAATATAATGTTGAGGTCCCAGATAGCTTATCACTGAGTTAAACTATAATATCAATAATCTAATTAAGTACCCTTGAATTGAGTTCACTGAGTGCGACTAAAAATAGTTCTATGCTTCCATCAACTCATTAATCTATAGCCTTCGTAATACCCCACCCCGCTACTTATTGCATCACGGTAGTTAATAGTGTTAAGGTATCTTAAAATAGTGTACACTCGGTGTTACTTGTGAGTTGCATGCGGGTACGCATCTGCCAAAAGTTAGTCTAGTCCATTATCAATTATCACCCTACCTGAACTACTATGGTCGTATATTAAGAAGCAAGGGATAATCCCATTGCAATGCCTTAGAGAGAATAGATTACAGATCTCCTACCCAAAGTTGATGACTGTGGCGACCAAGCCTGACTAACTCTATTACCCTTTTTCTTTACTTTTGGCACTGGTGTCTTCAATTTCTTTTACAATTTTTCTTGAGTCTTTAATTTCTTGACTTCTGGCCAGGACGGGTCTATATAAATGCCCTATCTCTATATGTGATTTATTGAACATTAAAAAATATCTCTATTTATACACACATAATCAAATATCGCCCTCCGATTAGTTTTATAGTCAGTCATTAATACAGAGATATGATATGGGACTTTGCTTTTAATATAAAGGCCACACCCCCACCCTTCTTTTTCCTCTACGTCTTGGATAGATATAAATTATGAATTAGTGACAACAAAATAAAAACGCGGTACGTATTCTCACTTCTCCTGAACGGAAGTCATCCATATAATTCTTCATTAACCCATTGCCTCAGTTATGCAAATAAATCGATAACCAAGAAAAATTCCTCATTTTAGCGTGGGGACTTATAACTGTAATTCAGTCTTCATCTTTGTGTTATTTCTTATAGGTCTATGAGCATTTGTGTACTAAAGCATATTTGATATTGCAAAATGCTTGCCGTAGGTGTGATTGCTATCGTTTGCGCTATTTGAGTCTGGTCTAACAACACTGAGTTTCTATCTTATACTAACCACTGATGAAACCGTTACCCACTTACTGCTCATTATTTGTTATCCCGAATTTAGCCATCCCCCAAGCCTGTTACCTAGTTTTTTGCCTTAAACAAGTCTCCAAACTGGTGCTGAAAAGCCCCAACCACCTTTACGCGACTCAACGTGAACTCCAATTCCGCTGCCATAAAAGATCTCCTATCCAGAAACCCTCTCTCCACATAATCCAAAAAACCTAATATCTGAAAAACCATAAAATTACCTAATCCTTTCATTTACACTGCGGTATAAAGCCCTCGATCTCCCCATTGCCCTGACCTCGCACCTAGATCCTAGTACGGTGTAATATTCTCCAGTTCGAATCGTAGGTTCACCTCTCCTTCCCAGCTAGCTGTCTACATCTCTACTGAAATTCACATCTCCTATAATCTGCTATTAAATTTCTGAGTCCTTCTATTCCTTATATCCATTTTATACCTCACATGCCACACATCACCTGAATTTCACATTATAGCAATCAACTCTCTGCTGATCTATCCTTGATTCCACATATCACTCCATCTCATGGCGAACCTGTCTATAAGCATACTCTCATTGTTACTGATTTAGGTCTACTTTCTGAAATAGTCACTATCCAGGATCTGTTCGATAGAGTCTGATGAGTACAATAGACACATGTGATCAAGTGATCCCCTCTTAGCAAAAAATGCATCTGTTATTACATATATCTGATCCATGTCGCAACACTACCTCGATCCTCCCCTCGCGGTAATGATCGCAGCATACCCGGTCACGCTTTTACTGCAAAGCATCTTACAGTGAGTGTCTGATAAGACTAAAACGTTCGAGGATGCTCCACTCTTAATACTATCTATATTTCATAATTCCTGCTAATCTCTATATTCTATCTGCCTAAACCTATTTTGCATCTCACAACCGTATTACAACTCTCCGAGTGGGACTAAGTCAATACAATCCGCTAATCTACATCAATCATCATTCCAACATGCCCAACGAACTTAGACTTAAAAAAGAAAGTGAGAGTCTAAGCGTCATTAATTCGACTACCCCCTACCATTCTCCGTCTGCCCTCCTCGCCTCGCACCCCTAACTATAACTTTTATTTCCTAACACTTTCCCTTCGCCTTCCGCAACTCTAAACGATGCAACTCCTTCTTTCCAATCCTTTATATTCTTCACTCAGTCTGACCTAATCTCTCTCTTACCACATCATCACATCTCTCATTCAAAACATCAAGATAGGGCAGCTATCCACAATTCACCTTACACCCCACCAGATATCACACAGGCACATTACTTTGTAGTTATTATAGCGCTAACTACCTGTAGCTACATTTTCACCAACTACGTAACACACCAACCCTAAAAAAAAATAAACTAAATCATTTAGAACAAGTTAAATTAACAGCTTTATCTAAGCTTCAGGCCTAGCCAGGTATATAAAAAAAAATTCAACAAATAAAACACAATTCAAGAAGCTTGAAACACTAATTTAATTAAATTGGAAAAAAAAATTCATACAAATTTTAAAACTATATAAGTCAAATACTGTAAAACTTATTTAATAATAATAATTCAATATACGGCAAACACACAGTAACAGATAACATCTCTTAACACTCTCTGGTTAACTATCCAAACCACTGAGTCCAATACGTATCAAAATTTATTATCTCCAACTAAAGAAAATATAACAATGTTTATATTAGTTTATTATATCACAACACTAATTTGTTTACTAAATTCACTTTCAAATCTTATCATAATGAATATTTAGTAAATATTGGAGAGAGCAAAAATTAACACACCCTCTCTCCAATGGCATCCAATAAACACCGCTGAACACTATGTGACCAGCCAAAGTTCTCGCCAATTTTGATCCATATCTCCCTTATGTATAATCTCATATGTAAAAGGAAATGCTGATTATCAAAATGCGTAAAAAATAAACCCTGGATGCAATAGTAGATAGATACGTATTATTCTATCTATATATAACACTATAGATATATATATATATACATCTATTAGTTATAATAATTTATATGTCACTATTTAGTATAGTTAACATATATACTATATAATAAACAATAATTAAATCGTGATAATCATTATAAACTATCATTTCACTTATGCGCGCGCTATATTTGATACTTGTTGGGTAGATACCCTGAGGTTGCTTAAGTTAGATATCCGATACAGACATTAAAACAATACACATTATCTAACTATATATACTGGCTTCATCCGAGATACAACACTATCCCCCGTTCTTTAGACAGCATTCTACTAATCCGATCACACGTCCAACCCCTACGTCCACCGTATATAGAAAAAAATCCACTTCCACCCCACACTACATTCATTGGTACTCCGCACAATACAAAAAAAACACAAAACAAGCCCAACACTTGTCCGCTATTAAGACACATACATGCCTTCAAAAACAAAAAAAAAAATAATATCTGATACCCAAATCATCCTTCAAAAAACTCAAATATCCCCCAATACTATAAATTTGGGATGTATTTTTTGTAATTTTCATGCTATTTACATCAAACAAAATACAAGCGAATAGGATAATCGGAAAAAGTATTTGAAAGGAGACTTTTAGAAGTTGAATCTTTTAGTTCTTTAAACAAGACAAAGTTATTTCACGTTATTAGCTCTCAACAGACACAATATCTAAATCTTTATAGGTTGTCTTATTCATCGAGACAGAGCAGAAATAGTATCTTTTTAAAACATTACAATGATAGGCTTGAACAAGTTGGAGGAGACATAGAAGGAAGAATTGCTCAGGTATCGTCTATAGTGGAATTAAAAGCAAAGGTTTGAACAAAGTGGTCAGCTTTAACAGAAAGTGACAAAAGTGGGATGATGGAAAGAGAATGGAGCAAAGTTAGAGTTTAAATTTTTTGCAAACCCGCAACCTTCCAAATGCTCATTATACCTTTGTACAGACTGTCTGAGTTTATTCTTAGATGTCTTGAGAGGTCTTTGTATTCATTCTGGCAGATATCACAAATCCTCGTGCAAACGATATCTTGAGCATTTTCACAATCACAAATTTCAGGTTAACCATCCAATGTATAGAAGGTTTGTAAATACGCATGCTCCATATACAAAAACTTGATCTAATAAAGTCGCTTGTCAACCAAGATAAATAATAAAGAAGCACCAAGCAAGTAATGATATAGCTGAAGACTGGGAACTACTGTCTCGATCAATATCACATACAGATTGTTACCACGTGGTATAAACACAGCACGTAGCACACCACTTTACTCACTCGTACCAGCCATCGACCTTTTTCAGTGATGGAAACGTAATATCAGAAGATGTTATGCGATTCCAGAATATTAAATCTAGATGAACAGAAGAAGCAATTTATGTCACAACACTGTCCTAACAACACAGTGCACAATTGTGAGAACCCACTAAATCTCACAAAACTCTGAAGAGAGCCATCTGGACCTTTCCAAATAGGCATCTCATGCAAGTTCAGTTAGAGGGAGCAAAAGACGCCTTCTTTACCTGCGTTTCTGGTGCTGAAGCGCTTTCGTCTGACACCGCTTCCCCGTAAAGCTGCCCCCGAGCGTATAATCCGGACCACTGCCAGAGTTACCTGTAGAAGAAAAACTTTATATGTTTCTAAGCATATTGCTAGAAAAATAATCGAGTATGTGTAGTTTTACAGTCAAAGTGATGTAGGGAAACTTGTGGCGTTACCCTGGATTGGCTTAATTCTCAACTAGTAAGTCAGACAGAAGTTCTTGCTACCATAATGGATACTAGATTGTGTATCACTCACGCCCACACGTCCCAACGGATGGAGGTGTGTGCCGGATGTGAGAGCCGTCTTTCCAATACCTAACCTACAAATTATAAGAAAGTCCTAACTACAAGGAGTGATTCCTACCTGAAGAACAGACATTCAGAAGCAACTCCTCTGCTAGAAGAACAAAACTTTCCAAAGTCGGTCATATCTTTACATACACTGAACTAACATACCTTTAAGAGTTTCAAAATCCATAAAGTGTCACATCGATCCGTTACTTCGAACCTAAATAAATCGTAGGAAAAAAATTCGATAATGATTCGCGATATTAGTTATTATAAAATATACTACAGTATATATAATTTATATAAAGAACCTTGAGTACTAACCGGTGAGGAGGCTGTCCTGCGCTTTGGTGTATAATCTCGGGCTCTAATGTGAAGTTTTTAAGTTACATGTGGTTCATAGGGGGGTAAACAAACGAGGAATTTCGGGAGGCTTTTGCGAAGGCCACATCCACAGCCACGGAGTGGGGTCCGGGAAGTTGTGTGAGTCTCTGGTCTGTGACCTATTGTGGGGAGGACTACCATTCCTTATGAAATATACGCTTTTCTAGCCCATCCTGTTATTTACTTTTATGTTTCATTTGTTTAATTGCTATAATTGTTCATATATGGTGAAGAAGTTAGAGGTTTAATTTTTATGAAACTAGCTCTTCAAGAAAAACATTATTAAACTAAGGCAATCACAACAACACCAACAACAACAACTGCCATCTGTTGGGTTCCCAGCTTGACTCCACCTCGGTCCCTCCTACTTCTAGACCAACAGGTGTTTTCGCTTTAATTCCTTCTACTACACCTGAAAATCCTCTGCATAACGTCAGCAATTCGTTGCCTGGGATACCCTTGACACCCCAGGTGCCCAAACGGTTGGAGCAATCCCGGAAAGGTGCCCCCGTCATAGTCATTCTCATTTGTTTACTCTATATGCTGGTCCCCCTCCGGAAATGCCAGCTGACACATCATTCCCAATATATTGCCAATTGCGATCCACTACCTCCAAAGGTCTTACTAAAAAAGAACCATTATTCCTAGCGATGCATTTGAAAAAGCCTTAGGAGTTGAAGACCCCCAGTCACATTAATGAGAAATGGGTTTCTTCTCGTTCAAGCTACTACCCGGAATCAAAGTTCCATCTTGTCAATCTTATCATCTCTCTGAAATATATCTCTTATTTCCACTCCTGATGAAATAAGAAACACTTCCAAAGTCAATATTTATTCTTTAGAACAGAAAAACGAAGATATTGCTGTCATTTTAAGAAATCTCTAGCAGAAAAGATCTCCCGTTACAAACGTTTATAGATTTCCCCTCTTCGGGACTCGCCTGATACCCCAATTCCTCGTTTACTGCTGACCTTTAGTACTCCTTTTCCACCTTCAAAGGCGAAAATAGGGTTTACAAGTCACAGTTTTCGTACATTTATTCCCCGACCCAAATGTTGCTTTAAATGCCAACGGTTTGGCCATCCCAGAAAATACTGTAGGGGACTGCATGACATATGCCCAGTCTGAGGAGAAGAATTTCACATTCCCTGTGAACACACCACACTGCAAAAACTGTGGAGGACCCCTCAGTGCCTCTTCCTTGAAATGCCAGTCTTACCTGTTTGAACAGGAGGTTTTGGAGTTATTTACCATACAAAAATTGAGCAGGAGAGATGCCAGACACCAGCTCAAAGACAAATATTCCACAAGACAAAGGCAATCTTATGTTACAATTGCAGCAGCCCCAACCCTACCTCCGCATGTTAATCCACCGACACAACTAAATTCCAATATAACTTTTTCCCCCAAAATCTACCGAAACTCAAGAAGTTACTGCAACCTGCCCGCATTCATTGACTATACTACCAACTTCTCAGATAGTTCAAAAGCAGCCCTTGATCCAATCTCCCGTTCAAAATGCCATCAACAATCCTACTCCGAGTATTAGTTTCAACCAACTGACAAAGAAACTAAGTTGGTTCATCCAATACTAAGCTTGGAGAGCATTTTCTGCCAAGACACTCTGTCCCATACCATCCAGATGGCTTCGCCAAACTCATTTAAAAGGTCTGCGTTTATGTCCCTTAGTCTGTCTCCCACTATTCCTCAGTGTCCTGAATAAAATGTTCCTAAACACAAAGAAAAGATTAATTACTAAGCTAAAGATTATTCGATGAAATACAAAATATCCGAATTTCTAAAGCAAAATACATTGACCACAGATGTAAAAATTGCAACTCAGAAAAGACCTCGTTATAAGTCCATTCCTGAGACAAAAGTAGCTACTTCAATAGATTGCACTCAAACAATTACAGCTATTGAACAACCCAACAACCAACTCTCTGATAGCTTTCAGGATTATTCCAGCTCTTCTGAATCCACCTTCTTCCGAATTTCCTACCTCAGCACTCCTTAAAGGATTTTATGCCTTAGCGGATGAAATGAATAATAGCTCCCAAATGATGTGATGACCCACTTTTTCTCTCGTGATCTCTTCCAACCGTCGAAAAATAAATCGCCACTAACCTCTATAGAAAGAAGTGACAATAATAGGTAAGGTGCAGGAATACTCATTCATAAATCTGTCCCCTATTTTCCACTCCCTCTTCAAACTGGACTTTATAGAGTAGCAGCAGAATTCATTTGTCCACGTATCTACTTGGCTCCGAGTAGTGAATTTGCTTAGGGCCAACTTAGCCGGTCTTTTTAAGCAGCTCCCACTCCGGTTGTTATACTAGGAGACTCCAAACTTGTCCACCCCTTATGGGGAGACTCTGTCACCTCGCTTGAGTCTAAGATCCTTGTTGAACTCCTAACACCAGTTTCCCTGGGATGCCTTAGCACAAGACTCCCTACAAATGAACGTTTAGATACACACTCTTCTTCCTGTATTGATATTTCCTTTTGCTCCAATTCTCATATGAATCGCTTTACCTGTATTGCTTTACTATAATTTATACGGAAATGACCATCACCCAGAAGCCTTAAATGAACTTGGCCCGAGCCAAACGTTAAAAGCAATTCCAGCTGGCGTTATGACAAAACGGAGTTAGCTCCTTTTCATCAGGTCATAGCTATTCCACTTTCTCCCTTCAATAAGTGGTTTCCAACCATTGATGATGCCTTTAGCTTCTTCCAGCAAGTTATCATCACAGCATCCCGCGATCTTCTACAGTTGGTAGGCGTTCGGCAAATCATTGGTGGTCCCAAGAGTGTGCACAAGCTAACAGGGAGAAGAATAGACTCTACAGGCAATATAAAAGGACCCGCACCTTTCAAAAACTGAAAATTAACACTGCACCGGCAAACTTTCCAACAGGGAAACGAGAAGATCAAACCCCTATCCGTCTTTTTACACTTGCAGAGTATCAAACTGCACTGGCGAATGCACCTTGGTCCAGACACGATTTCGTACATTATACTCTGTCATATTCACTCTTTTGCATCAGCGTTCTTGATGAATTTGTATAACAGAGTCTTGATCAAATCCTCTTTTCCATCTGTTTGGACTACAGCTGTTGTAGTCCCTATTCCCAACCCTGGGCAGGACCAAAGTTTTCGGACAAATAAAGAAAAATTTTGCTGGCCTGTCATACATTTAAATTAATGCAGAACATGGTTTCAGGCTACCTTCTCCCTGTTCTTGAGAGTCGCCAGGTTTATCAAACTTCCAATTTGGGTTCCGAAAAAATCTTTCGACCACGGATCCTTTGTTAAAACTGGATCATGATATCGGGGAGGACTTCTCAACTGGTGGGATGGTTCTTGGTGTCTTCTTTGACCTTGAAAAAGCTTTTGACACAACGTTGAGAACTGGGGTTCTCCTTAAACTCCACTCTTTCTGTTTCCGAAGACAGCTTCCCCTCTTTATTAAATGCTTTCTATCAAACAGATCCATCCAGGTTCGGTGCTCTTCTGTTTTATCACTCCACTTTACTCTGGATGAAGGTGTTCCGCAGGGCAATGTTCTAAGTGTATTATTATTTGCTCTCAGATTCAATGACATCGTTATTTCTATCCCAGTGACAGTCAATTTTCTCTCTATATTGATGACCTGGCGCTATACATTGATGGTGCCAGGCAGGCTGCCATTTCTTGAACGGCAGCTTCAACTAGCTATCGAGAATATTTCACAATGGTGTAACTCTCATGGTTTCCATTCCTCATCCACCAAATCATTCAGCAGTACTATTTAGGAAAAAAGTGAATAGAAGAACCTGCCATCTTCCTTCCTGTGACTTCACAAGTCAAATTTTTAGGACTCAATCTAGATGACCACCTAACATACCCACCGAACATTAATCTCCTGAAAACGATTTGTCATTGCCTGCTTGACCTATTACGTCATCTCCCCCCAAAATCTTGGGGTGCTGATCGCAAATAACTTTTGCGTCTCCACACAGCCCTATTTCGATTGAAGTTGGACTATGGCTACGTAGCATACGGTCAGGCCTCCCCAGCGCTACTATACCTGTTGGATCCCATCCAAAACGAGGTTATCCGTATCTCCACTGGAGCCTTCCGATCGTCCCCCCGGGTGAGCCTTGAAGTAAAATCCGATGTGACTCCACTCTCACTTCGAAGGTAATACATCATGTGCACAAGTTAACTTCGCTTTCAAACCCCAATACCGTCTGCTCTGACACAGATTCTGCAAGATACCTCAGAATCCTCCTTACTGGGCATTTGCAAACACAGTTTATAACATCCTTAACTTCCTCAACATCCCTCTGCAAAAGGTGCTGCCGTTCTCTTATGATGAAGGGTATACACTTTGGCTATTTTTTTCCCACCATTGGCCTGATCCTGACCTCTCTCTCCAAATCTAGCCAACCCGCTGCCTTATTAAAGGCGTCATTCCTATCTCATTCCGCAGTTCACGGTGGATTTACTCCAGTGTTTACTGATTTCTCTAAAACATGGAACAGTAGGGGTGCGTCTGCTGACTTACCTGGCCGCAACCTCTCCTATACCCTCCCCCCTAACGTTTCAATTTTTGCGGCATAATTAGTGGCTATAATGATTGCCCTCTCTCGAATTTAATCCTTAATCAAGATCACTCTTATGTCATTTATTCAGATTCGCTCAGCGCCCTCCAGGCGCTTAAAGCCCTCTGTTCCAATCACACAATGGTATCCGCTGTACAACAATTTCTTCAGATGCTCAATTCTCGTAAGAAACAAATTACACTATGTTGGACCCCCTCTCACGCAGGGTTAACTAGCAATGAAATCGCTGACAGAGAGGCCAGAATGGCCGCCCCTTCTTTCCGGAGCTGTTCTAGGTACCTCCCGAATGTCATTTGACAAGGTCGCCTCCCATATATAAATATATATATATATATATATATACATATATATATTATATATATATATTATTATATATATAATATTAATCATATATATATATATATAAGTATAGTAATATTATATATATATATTGTATAAATATATTATATATAATATAAGATAATATATCATACTATATATATATATGATATATACTATATTATATATAAATATATATTATACTATATATATATATATATATATATATATATATATATATATATATATATATATAAGGAAGGCAAGGCAGGCACAGTTTTCCCTACAATTTTTCAAAACTAACTAATGCTTATGATATTGTAAGTAAATTAAAAAAACTTACACAAACTAAAGTTAAAGAGAAAAAAAGGAAAGAGGAAACCCATTTACAACATCAATCAAAGGTAAAAACATTCTTTTTCTTTTTTAGCGTTTGAACGAAGCATCATCATCAATGAATTTGCATGGATTATCCCTCCATCGGGGCCTTGATGGAAACGGCTAGGTTTGTGTCCTCTGGGGTTCTTGTTGGTTAACCTCGCGATCAGTTTATTGTTTTTCAATCTTGACATGTGACTTACCCAATTTCTATTTAATCTGCTAAATCTCCTCAAAGATGCCGAGGACTTCAGTCTGATCTCAATTCAACCTGTTGTCTTGTTGTCCCTCAAGGGAGGCCAGTAAATTTTTCATGGGTTTTGTATAGTTCTTAGTTAAAGTTGAAATTTTTTATCAAGTTCCAGGTCCTAATGTAAGTTGACTGTTGGGAATAATGATTGTCTGTAAACTTTCTTTTTATAATAATTTTTAATGGGTGAAGTTGGAGTCGTAAATTTCTGCAAGTGTGAAATCGGCACCCGAGTTGTAAAATTTTGAACGAACTCTATAACTCTAACGTGGACTGACGGATTTCTCTGCCAGTGTTAAAATGAAACTTGAAGTTTCGTCTGGCCAGTCAAGTTCAAAAATTGACATGAAAAAACAAGCTCTTTTTATGAAAAGGAGATACTTGAACATTTACTTATCATACGGATTTTCGTGGAAGAATAACAAAAACAACCCTCGTGCTGTATGTGTGAGTAGTCTGCGGAACTCTCAACAATAAGGCAGTAATATCCAGCAAGATGAAGCGTCATATTACTACAAAGGCCCTGGTGAGTCGCAGGGAGAATCTTACTTTTCATGCTTACTAAAGAGGCAAAAGAGTGAAGCTTATAAAATGGTTAAAAAGAGCTGCCACGACAGCTGCTGCTCTTTCGAGCTTCTTTTAAAATTGCAGAGCTGACAGCTAAAAAAAATGAATCTTATGCCACTGGAGAAGAAATCATCAACTTTTACAGCAATATTATACTTGAATACTTGACCAAGATGTTGGAGGTCAGTTTTCGAAAGTCATCTTTTCCGATAATTTAGTTAACCGTAAGATTATAGAAGAATTCAAATCTAATTCTAAATTTGTTTTACATATAGATAAGACTAAACTGACTCTACTGTCAGATGTCAGATTCGTGTGTCAAGGAAACATTAATGAAAAAGATGTCGTTGAGCAGTTTCAGTTTTGTTAAAAACTTGATATAACAACCGTCAACCAAGAAATTTTGTTTCTGTTACCTCGTAAGGTATAGAGGTGCAATAATAAGGAAGTACTAACGTTTTACTACCAGAAAAGCTTTGAAGGAAAATCTATGTATGAATGTTTTTTTTTTGTTTTTTTTTTTTTTTTTTTTTTTTTTTTTTTTGCACCCAGATGCGATAGTTGCAGAAACCTGCTGTGAAAATTTGACTGAAGTCGCCATCTTTAAAGTGAAGGTTTTTTGAAAAAAATATGTCGAGAAATGGGTTGAACTAACGTTTCATAAATATTTCTCGCAGGTGTAAAGAGACAATCTCGAAATCTTGTACTTAATCGAGTTCTCTAGCTCAAAGAACTTTAAATCCGAAAAATGGCCACATTATTTTATAAGCTGCTGCAAATTGATTTGTAACTTTCATATATGGCAGATAGTTTCAGTTTTCAAAGAATTAAATAGTTAATCAGAATGATAAGTTTCAAGGGAAATTTGATTTCTCGGAAATCTAAAGTTCGGAAAGGGGATTTGTGAAGCTTTCCTTCTCTTTATCTGGCAGGATATAATTACCTGGAAAGCAGAAAGATCTCAATATTGACTTCTTTCCAAAACCGCAAGATGCCGAAAATGAGTAACTTTACATCTCTTTTAAAAGAGAATCTTGATTGGATTGTATTACCAAATCACTAGGTTGATTGCACACAAAGATAAATTTGACAGAAATAGAAAAAAAGGTGCACGACTGCATTTCTTTTGCTTGGACTGTCGGAAGATTATTCTAACCTATTGAAAAACACAAAATACAAGCTTTTGTTCTTATCAAATTCCTATGCTTGTAAGTGCGCTTCCTAAGCTAAAGCAACAATAAAATCTAAAACAAGAAGTTGATTACTGTTGCGTTTTCAACTGTTATGCCTGATATTAAACGGTTTATTTTTTATTTTATTTTTTAATTTCACAAAAATATATTCCACCCCAACCTGAACAAAATATTTGAACAACAAACGATTGATGAAAATTCTAAAAAGGTGCCTAAAAAGGATATCTCATTCTCATCTTTAATTTTCAACATTTTAATTTAATCACTTTTCACGTTATGATATTTAATATAAAATATCCTAAGTCATGAACCTTTTGTACCTTTTGCTGATATTAAACTCATCATTAATCTCAATTGTTTCCCTGGATTAGACTTATTTCATCATGACCATTTTTTTCTTTAATTTTTCTCCCTATATTTTTAGATTAGTCTAGCTGTTAAAATGGGTATTTTTATTAAAATCCTATTAATTTTGGAAAGTCGATTTATGTTAGTCATTTAAATGACCCAACAGCTTTTACATTTCCATTCAATTATTATTCTTTGTTAACATACCCATTATTTTCATTTACTTATTCATAAATCCCAAAGTGTCCTTTTGGTCAATTTTCAATTGTTTACACGCAGACCTAATGAAAAATAAGGCACGAAAACATGACCATATCATGTGTTAGGCAAGTAAATTTATAAATATCATCCACAATCTGGTCTAAAAGAAAAGAAGTTTTTAGTTAAAATATTGGTGAATTGTGCTCTCAGTTTACGATTTTTAGAATCATAATGAACAATATAAATCCAAGCCAGAGCTGAAAACGCTTTGTGATATATTATTTCCAAACACTTCGCGAGCATCTGAAATAGAATTTACGCACATGAAATATTAGCACGAAATTCATTAAAATCTTTTAGATTATCTTTCACGTTATAAATTATGTTGTTCCTATGTCATATCGAATCAAGATAGACCGTAGATAAGTACGTATCCTTCTAGAGTTTAATGATGGAACGTAGACTGGTGACTTAGACGACAGCAAGCTCTATCTTTTATTACTTTCTTTTTTTTTATAAATAGAGTAAAGGCAAACTATGTTTTATCTTAAATGAATTTACAAATAAATTTTCAACATTGCTTTTCGATTTCAATTTTTCCAACCATCATTTATTTTCTAATGAATATTTGTTCTTTTGCTTTACCGCCAAATTGAGCTGTCGACTTTGGACCTCGTTTCTTAAAGCTCTCTAGAAAATTGATTCTTAAGATACGCACGAGTGACCAAGTCTGCGGAGTCGGTAAATTTTTGGAGCCGGCTCCTTCTCCGGCTCCTTCTCCGGCTCCATCATTTAAAACTGTTCTGTTCAGGCTTTGACTTCAGTTCTTAGTAATAATTTCATCTCCATGTACACATGATGTTATTAATTCTTTAAATTATAATATTGTTATGGTATAATAATATAGAATGATTGTTAGTGACGCCTTTGTTTTGACTTACTAAAAATTTAGAAAATATTTTATATAAAATGTTTTTTTCAGAAATAAAATAAATTATTATTTACCTTCTTTCTAACTTTTAAAATAATTCCTCTCTTAACTATATAAACATTTCCAATATAGGTTTACTCAAAGCAATTTGCTTTTTTAAAAAAAACTACTTCAAAAAAATCTTCCTTTAACGATGTCCTTAGATATGATTTTATTATTTTTAAATCCAAAAATAAGCACTCAGCAATCACTGGAGTACGAGGCAAAGCTGTAACTGTGTAAGGTATATCTTGCAAAGTTTTACTATAATAAGGGATTGGCTACGTAACTGTTAACATTGATTTCTGGTCGATTTTTGTTATGACATCTAATGCCTTAAGGAATTCTACTTTGTATTTTTTCAGAGGATTTTTGGGTTGAATGTCTTTTAACGACTGTTTGTTATTTTTCAATCACTTTCAGTGGACTCCAATTACTCCCATTAAATACCAATATTGGCTTCTTCATCTTCACCTGACAAGATACCTCAAGAAAATTGATGAACTATCTGACTCTGATCCAGATTCCTGTTTGATAGTGCTATTCATTTTATGTCCTAATTCAACAAGAGCATTCCTAGCTTTTAATATCAGATCTTCAGTTCTGAGGAAGGTTCTGAATGTGGTTCAATAATAGATGGCAGAAAAAATATTTTGTTTTTAGTTAACATTCTTTCCTTTTTCCATTTTTTCACGGAATTTTTGTCATTTGATAAAAAATCTCCTTTGTTTTCTAATATATTAATTGGGTACTTCTATTGTCTATAAAAGTTTAGGCACTCAAATCCTCTGCTTAAATTTTCATTGAAGTAAGGTAAGGATATGAGAATATTAATAATTGTCCGACGGTTTCAATTTGCTCCTATTGACTGTTGGGGAGATAAACTTCAGGTGTACTTCACTTTTCCAGAGTGACGCTTAAAACTTCCATTAATTTTGAGGCAAGTGCTAAATTTGCTATTTGCTTCGATTTGTTGATAATGTTTTCTGCAAGAGTATTGTATAGTGTGAATTCCCCACCTCATGCGTACAATTAATATTTACGTCATTAAAATATAATTTTTTCATACTTTAATCATGTTTGTTCTGAAAATCAATTAGTACTTCGTTTTAACACTCAGTAAAATCTGCATCACATTGACCAGTTCTTGAAGTTCTTGTTCATTATCCTTATTTAATTTTTGAAACGTGCTGATCATATTTGATGGGTTACCTGTAACAATGCTAATTACTTGTCTCTTATTGATTTGAATTCTTTGAAGACATTAACAACAAGTTCTTGGATATATTCTCCGAAATGCTGTGATTTGGTATCTCTCCCTGCTAATGTTTTAGCAATTGTATTTTTTTCTTTGTCTTCATCCACATATCTAATAATAGTTATGTTAGTTAGTTGAATACTCCGAATAGTATACACCTACATCAAGCTGAATATTCTGTATATTTGTTTGTGCGAATTCCCCAATGTTCACATAAGGATAAAGTTTAAACTAAGAAATATATCTTGAAGTATTGTTACATGTACAAATTGTAGTATGATTAAAAACAATGAAAATTGTATTGTGGTTTATTATCCAATAATAATTAGTTAAAAATTAGTACAACTGTGATAACAAGATCAAAATCGACTTACAAAAACCCCACCACATATTTTTCGAACTAGAGACAAGCAGAGTTCTAATTAAATAATATTTAGTATCTGAACTGATCGTCTACTAAGTGAAGTGTTATTAATTCTCATTCTTAGAATGACCTTATCACATTTAAAAAGAATGGGAGATTCACACAGCAAAATAATATAAGTAATAGCAGCTTTCTCTATGTATTTCAGACATTGATATCACTCACTGTGAAGAATGTTCATGCAGCACAGAAAATGTATAAGAGTTATTTATTCATATGTTTTATATCAATATAGTATTAATTAGCGATTGTGCCTTTTCATCATATTTTTAAAGGTACATGTATTTTTATTCAATTTACTGGCACCTATGATTGATAGAGCACTCCAGGTAATGCGTTATTACTATATTCATGTTAAATAAATTAAGAAAAATAAAAATATTATAGTTACGTGGCTATTCATATTATATTGCTCGAGTTGCGTATCAGTGCTTGTTAAGATAGCGCCGCGACAACTAGTACTACATATAGAAAAGATTAACTTTGTAAAAACAATTATACTTACCACTTAATTTACTTAATTTAAATTGTATATTATGTTATTTATACAGGAGTTGTGCGTTTGAAATAGTAGTGTAATAGTAGACAAACAAATTTATTTAAAATAAATAAAAAAGTACTCATCTTTTAAGTGATAATGGCTTCACACGAAGGTAAATATCTTAAACACTCAAAGAGCGACGACATGTAGTATATAGATGAAGAAGAGAAATCTCCACTAAAATATAGAGAAAATGTTGATTTACTGCTGTTCACCCACGAGACTTAATGCAAATAAGTATTCTCTGGCCATCAATACAGCCGGTCCTTAGAAGAAAATGTGAAAACTCACATTATGAAACTAAACCTAAGTGATAGTTACCGAGATAATAACAAATTATCATATAATAAATTTACTAATATATTAAGTTAGCGTATAATATACTATATATATATATTAACTATATATATATATATATACATATATTAATTATAATAATAATATAATACTATAAAATATCATATATATTAATAATATAATACTATTATTAATATATATTATAATAAATTATATAATATATTATAATATTATATTAATATTAATATATATATATATATATTGATTATATAATATAATATATTATATATATATATATATATATAATATATAGTTAATATTATTTAGGTGATCACTAAGGCGATTATCATTATCATTTTTCGACAAATACTTTAATATTATATATATGGAATATATATTATTAAGATATAATATATATATACGTATAAGTATTTATTTTCACATTTTGTCAGAAGTATTATATGTCTTGGAATGTAATATAATAATATACTAAGTATAATAGTAGTATATTATACGTTTCACTTCTCATAGAATAATTCTGACGATTTGTTGCAAATCCAAACATCTGAATTATGTATTCGTCTTAATAAAAGCAACATATTATATAAGTCGATGATCGAATATTCTTTTCTATTACGTAATTGTAAAATACTAAAAAGCCTAACAACTCTCGTAATAATGCCTATCTGAAATATGCTGAACAAAATAAGGTTAATTTTATATAGTAACAATAACGACCCAGATTTGCACCTTAATTATCTTGAAATTTTTTAAAAATACCCTTATATATAAAAGTACTTGAATGTATGAGCAGAAGGTATGTATCAGATCTATCAACTACAAGTAATGTATTAGTAGTCAGTAAATCTTATATTTACTACCACATTTAGTATACTCGAAGTATAAAAACGATCTCAAAATCAAAGATAAGGAAAACTATCACCTAAGGATTATAAAAGTTTGCTGTGAGACTTTGAGTAATAGATAGTCTTAGCATCCAGAGACCTATAAAGGGTATATATACATATATATAATATATTATATATATATATATATAAATATAGAAAATTATATATATATATATATATATAAGTATATATATATATATGTTATACTAAGTGAAAGTTTATCATAGTAACTAAACTAATTGAATATGGGATGACAGGTTTAGCATAATGGTGATTTAACGAACCTTCAAATGGAAATACAACAATGATCTCTCTCTGTTATAGATGTAACTCTACGTCTATATTGTTAATGACGTGAGAAATCGTCCACTTCAAATAGACTTTAAAAACTATAAGTTTAAGTTTAATTTTCAGAAAACCTTTATGTAGTTTATTATAGAAGAAATTTAGTAAAAAAAACGTGGTACTCTCTACAATAAGTAGTCGCCAATGAAGAGCATGTAAATGGATTACTTGAATGTGTTCAATCAGTTCATTCCGTTTGCACCAGGAAAGGATACCAAATCGCATATAGGTGTGTTGCTTAATATATAGAAAACTAATCACCGTGATTTCTGGTGAGCCCTTCTTTCCCTATTAGTGCTTTTATAGATTAAATAAACTAAAACCAACCCTCACATCCGAACGTGAGAATGTTCTCTATATGAGAAAACACACTCATCGCAATTGCAGAATTCAAAAATTATGCGACAAGAAACATAGATCTTTTTCCTGATTACAACTGCTTATCAGTAATCTATGCTTCAGTGTGCCAGATTTTTGTGCAGCTAACGGCTTGCAGCACACCCAATTTTTCAGACACACCAGCTAGGAGAGAGCAGCTATAGAACAATAATAAATCTTACGGGTAACTATTCATGGCACCAGTTGAATAGTATCTATACTGATAAGACAAATATAATTTTGAGAGTATAGCCTTTTTGGCACCTACTGTATACAACGTGAAGTTTTTAGTTCGGCGAGTTGGTACTAGCACAAACATGTCTTGTTTATTCATCCTATTGCGTTGAGTGTCTGCAGGGAGTGGTCAATCTCTCATTATATTTATTTCCTCAACTTTTGCGAAGAATATATTCCTATCTCTCTCTTACATCTTATGTCAGATATATCACTTTCCAACTATAATTTGATTCAATAAGTGTCTTGTGCGAATACTACGGTGAGAAAATGCATATGAGAATGAAAGAGACCGCATTTAATCGTTATAAGAAGAAGCTCATCCGTGAACTAACTGTTTTCGATTATTCTTATGGGTGAATTTGGTGTCTCGAGCGGTATCAGTGGCCATATGTTCTAAAGCGCGCACTTTTGTCTCCACATTTAGAATATATGTGAAAGAACCTGCACAGTTAATTTCTTATTTCTGTTGCAGGGCGAGTGATGAAATTTTCAGGATTTTAGTAGTCGGGAGAGAGCAGCAGTGTGTAACTCTAGACTTGATTTCTCTGTAAGATGTACACCAGGTTTTGGATATTGTTACTTAGTGACACAACACTTTACACCAGAAGATATAAAAAAATATATTATGTTTGAAATAGTCTTCTTGGAGAGAACTTATCAAAAACTGATGCAAATACAAAATATGATCTAAGTATAAAAAGGGTGTATATCCCCAACTATGTATGTCCTAAAAATTGCATTCTCTTATTATTCTGTATTCCCGTGGCACTAAAGATATTAGATAAAATAACAAGTATCGCTCAAACTTTCTTTCTCCTATTTCAAAAAAATCAAGAAGATAAAGAAAAGTATGGCTATTGAGATTGGAACAACGCTGACGCCACAAAAATCCAACAAAAATCGAACAAAACCACTCACTTCTATCGTCACATTTGTACGTATATATGTGGATCAGCCTCATCAAGTGAATGGGTTCCACTATCAATCAAGTCATTAATTAGGAAAAAATTACGGAAGTTGATTACGAGAAATTCTCAGAGAAACCATTGTATATTGTAACACTGTGAACTAGTTCTAGAATAGTACGAATGAGCTTCCGACAAGGACACAAGAAAGTACACACCGGGAGAACAACGTTTAGAGAGCCTTACAATATAGAAAAACGCTACATCTTAGGTAGTTTTAATATAATAGTGGCAAATATCGCGAATCGTACTGAAATCTACTCACAGATTTGTCTGGTATCATTTTAGGTGGCGCTGAAAATCGTGTGATCAGATCCGGAGCCGAGAGTTTCTATAGAGATGGATCTCTCTCTCGCCTTAAACTAGAGTCTGGTATTGAGATAATCTTACATTCCCAGCGCATGTACTTGAAAGAATATCTATACTAGTACTCCCAAGTAGGCGGATGGGTGCTTACCCTAGTTTTAATATTCTTAAGTTTCTGATTAACAATCTTATCTAGAGACTTTCATTAATGTCTCACTTTGATACTCATTCATTAGGCTAGTGCGAGGCTCTTACGCCGGACGATTTTCTCTTTCAGGGAGAACACGCCTCTCCCCGATCCTGTTCATACTACTTAGTTCCTTCATTTGAACATAAGACATCTATCCAAAATACAATCAAATATTAGTTAATGCAAGATGGAGGTGACATCCACGTCGCTCAATAGGTACTAACTCTCACTTTCACTAGAGCTCGTATGGAATGGCAAGAGAAAATAAGTTGTCCAGCATCACAAATGCTCTATCTCGATATCAGTCAATGTGCACCTTCATTGAGCATCTATCCTGTGGATACTATCATATGTATGAAACAGGAGGCCACCTATACGCTGCTCTCTCACGTGAAAACGAGCCACTATGACGAGATCCTCTACAAGTAGTTTGACACTGCTTCGCCGTACCTTCTATATTTCTCACGGTGGCATATTGCACTGTCATTGGAAGCAGTCTCGCGCTCCGAGCTGAGGCTTCTACGAGTAGATATATAAGTCTCTCATAGAGCGTAGCTTGTCTACTCTGTAGAGACTTCTCCTGTTCAGCCAGTGTGTATAGATCCGTATCGTAATGACGCCTCGTCCGTGCTGCGAGAACTAGTATAACAATTGCTAGCAGCCAATTCGTGCTCACTTCATTTAGGCAATGATAACCGAATACTGATACTATGTTCTGAGCGTACATCACTATGCAGCTAGTCGTAATCTATTTCGTATATCATATCTCATTATGCTCTCGTTACTATACTCTAAACTTTTCTTTCATCTCGAAGTGCACGTGCATCTTTGAAATCATATGGATCGTGATATGTGCGAGTCTCACTACATACACATATTTAATTATAGTCGCGAACTATGGTTGCAATTGATTATAGTGCTGGTCGTTCTGTGTTCTCATATTCTGTCCATGATGATTACTAAGTCATATATTTCTCTTGGAGTACTCCATGTCTGAGCTAAGTCTATAGAGCACCCTAATATACAAATTACTCGATTAAAACAAGCGGAGAAATATCATATGATAGTATATTATCCAAAGGTACTCTTTGGATATGGCTGAATATATCTCACTCTCACTCTCACTCATTAGAAGCATATGGTAGTACCTATTAGGTATTAAACTGTTAAGTATTAATATCAGTATATAGTGGGAATAGCTTTTCTCCTTTAATTGTTCAATTTTTTCAATACTCTAATTGTACCTCACTATCGCACCTCAAGTGACCACTGATACTGCTCGCGTTGGATAGTCTCCATCAAGGTGTAATTATAATTATATGATATATAGTATATATGACTCTATTGGTACAAACCGCAAGAGTAAGTACGCTAAAAGGAATAGTATACCCATCATAATAACCTAACTAGATTCTCATTAATGTAATTGAATTATGAGATATAAATTAAAATATAGATGAGAATATGAATACCTTCTTGTGAGATAATAGCCTAGAGCCGGCACACATTTCTGTACATAGCGAAAGCACGAAGAATTTTATTAGCTAACCAATGAATCTATGCATATTCTTATCCCGATGTCCTGGGTATAGAGTAGATAATCTTATAGATAAGATGAAGTCGATATAGTAGGATCAAAGGTATTGAACTAAGTTATATAGACGGTAGTATAGTAGAGCAGTTATTCCCGAAGAAACACCTACTGCCTAGGATCATATTGATATCCTAAATCTCAGCTGCCTATCATGATTAAGTGATTAGATTATTATAGTCATGTAGGCGATCTTGTATATCTTTCTCTCGCAGAAGGATTTTTTGACTTTCAACAGATCAAGGTTAACATAGTAGCAAACTCCCGTATTTCCAAAAGGGCTAGTAAGAATTCTATGACTGTACAGAATGTCGAAGGCCTTTTAAAGTCTATGACAGAAGTTAGACGCGAGCTGAGAAGTATCCGTGTCTACCTGGAGCCTCCTATAATACCGCATATCTTTGTACCTTCACAGACAGACTCTCGCAGGCTATCACACTCAAAATGTTGTGAACTCCTGTATATTTGGTGTCAATGAAAGTCAACCATTTTAACGCTGACTAGAAATATACTCAACAATGTTTAGTTTTTATGCGGAGACAGTTCTCGTGAGACGATATGCAATGCGCCTAAGTCCTCTTGAGTTGCCTAGTACCTTTATGTAAGTGCTCTCTCTTGCACAAGTATATATAGGACATAGTAATTGATTACATTAAATATTGTGGCAACACTCTTATGTCTCTCCGAAAAAATCAATTCACCAATTGCAAGCCTTGTATGATTCGAGTGTTGAGGAGATTATAAGTAGGATATTTTACTACGACCCAATTTATTATAGCATTCAAAGTTGACTGCTCTCCGAATGTTTTATGTGTTACTCGTCACTATTTACAAATTTATGAGTATTAGAATAACTCTGATGTTACATACTGTGATTTTACACTATAATTAAGTTAATTAGCAATACACTCACAACCATATCTTCAATGCACTAATTATAAGTGTCGTCGGTAAAGGCAAAATGTCTTCTCTCTAACTATCTCGACTATATCAGCTGGACCACTAATGATTTCGAGGTTCACAGTCGATATAGCTCAATTCGCTTTATTAATTTATATACTGTGATTTCATATAGGCTGAACATCTTCCAGCCAAATTAATAATATTCAACGCTATTATAATATGGATTCAATTATCCGTAGAGTTTTTCAGATTTATAACAAAAATTCATGGAATATTCCATCGAATGAGTAATAATCGCACATATTATTATAAATTAATAGTATATCGGGTGGCGCAGCAAAAACAAGATAGTGTTGTGCTTACCTCGAGTGATTTAAGATGTTAGACTCTTTATACAAAGCGTATACTGACGCCACCCTTCGTCTCAAGATAAATTATTTCATAGGTATGAGTATTTTAAAATTGTAAAATTACGAAATTTAATATTTATTAGTTACAATATGATGAACTGTATGAGCGCCTCTCCTCTTCCTTATACCTAGAGATTTCTAGATAGGTTATTAACTAAACTCCTGAGAATTACTATTAGGCAATAACTACTTTTACTTCTTCCTTTTTATCACGACACAAATACTGGTTACTAGCATTAGGTACTCCTGTACCTTAGTATGGGGGTTACTTAAGACCTAGCTCACCTACGGATATGAGGAGGGATATATTACCTATCCGGTAGTATAATGTTCGAAAAACATAAATCACTAATAAACTAAGGACTGGTATAATGATACAAGCGCGCGTTTTCTCACGCAAGGGCATACAGAACGCTCTCCGGGCCTCCTCTAAAAAAAAATCACACACAGCAAAGGCAATGTAGAGTAAAGTCTTGAGATAATTGAGGCATTTGAGGCGTACTTATGACAGAACGAGCGATTAATCAATAAGTCTAAAACTGATTATACAAAGAGACTGCTAATTAGTACCATCCAGTGTTCAGTCCCCGAAGGTTAGAGTAAAATTGCATAGGATCATGACTGAGGAATGAGTGTCTTGTGCTCCAAGAAAGCATTAATTATTTAATGCTTCAAAACAATGGTTGTAGTCATGGAGGGCAACCAGCGTATAAACAAATCTCACTCCTCAAGCAATATTCTCTTCTCATGTTGTTCTTATATATTTGCCACAGTATATTGTTTCTCCACTCAGTAAGCGTGACTCCTCGTATCGTATTCTTGGAGCCTGAGTATTCCATATTTAATAAAAAATGTAGAGATGAAAAATTCATGTACTCCAATACTCAAATAATACTCTTAGTTCATTTGAGTATATAATGAAATCATGACACCTTATCGCCATCTATTACTTTATATTAAGAGGTTGTATAAGTTTAAAAATATTATTCAAAGATAATTTAGTTAGTGTGCATAATAAATCTGAGTATACGGTTATACGTTTGGTATAGTAGATATATAATAGTAAAATATTTATAAAATTTACTCCTTATTTATAGTTCGCAATATATATTACATAAGTTAGCAGAGAGCGAGATGTAAAGAGAGTGGATAGGCAGAGAGATGATGGTGTAAGCACTCAGATACCACGATGAAAAGGAAATGCGAGGCATGAGGATGATTTTGAAATGGATGTGAGAGCGCTGATATATTGAAGAGGGGTAATAGTAAAGAGCACTTCACCAGGAATCTCGAGAGGTGCGTGTGAATTTCATCACAAAGACACTCGGAGTATGCAGAGTATGTTTCACCTAATATACTATATATCTCTCTGTTAATAAATTTATGTCTCGTAATTCTCGAATCTGTTAAAATAACACTTTTCTAGTTTAAACTTTAGAATTTTCATAACTGCTGAGGATGGGACATATAAATATAAAACCTTTAGAATCTCTCGAATAGTATAAGTGAGCAAACGACGAAAATCGCCATTACGAGTAGGTCTTTACCACCCTTATTTTCTAAATTTATTAGTATCATATACATAATAATTAAAAAATTAAATCATATTAATATTACTTAAAAAAAATGTTACAACCTTTATATATACAACAGGAAAGTAATCATTAAAACTAATTTCGCTACGAATATTCAGGTATAACGGGGCCTTAGGTAGAGTCACATAAGATTTATCTCATTTAAATGGAACTGTTACGGAGGCAAGGTCTAAATTATTATTATATTACATAACTCATGCTAAAAAAAAAGAAAAAGCACTAGGATTAGAAGGCTAATTTCATTAATCTCATTTATTATATTTATTTTATATATATAATACAAAATATATATATTTTTAATAAAAATATATATTGATTATCCATTACCTATACAGATTATTCCTAAAGTTATAGGAGTAAAGTGTCAATTAATTTTCTGTCTTTGGATCGCTTATCTGTAGTTTTGCTCTTTCATAATTCCAGATATATGGGTATATATCTATTATAAATTATTAAAGAAAAGTAATTATTTTTATCCAAATGTGCATTAAGAACAAGAAATGTTTATACATTGAAATTTTTTCATCTCAAATTTAATAACGAGGGTGTCCTTATATAATTCTCCACACACGAAAAAGAAAATAACTGTATAAAAAAATTAATATTCTACGAACTAATACTCGAATAAAATTGGCACAAATCAGCAAAAATATATATATATGCTATTATTTTGGAAAGGTACGATCCACTGCTTGAGCAAATATTGACATATTTTAGTTAAATAATACTTTGTGGTATTATCTCAAATGGCAGACTTTGCTCTCACACGTTGTTGTACAATATTTACATAATCTCTTCATTATATATTAGCAATGTTAATGATTTTTCAATGTACTTTGCTATTTTTCACAAAAACTAAGTGTATTTTATATAAACTGAGCAGAAAATTTGAGCAGCGTGTGAAAAAAGTATAGGTATCTTTTCAATATAATAAGCGTGCGTGGTAAGAGCACGAGAGTAGGACACGGAGTGGTAGGAGAGATCTGGCTTCAAATTAAGTAATTTCTTTTATACTATAAATTAGTTATATAAGTATATAGTTAGTTTGTACGTATATTAGTTATCATTCTCTATATAAAAGATGTAAGATAACATATAGTTGATTATTTAATATTAACTAAAAAATAATTATTAATAATACATGTATATCGCATTTATATAATTTAGTTCTCAATTTTGATATTCTGACATTCAGCTTGATAATAAAATGTGCCGATTGAAGGTTAAAAACCGTTTATATATATCATTTAAACATTGTAATTATATTATTTACTTTTGTATATTTAGAGATATAACCTCTATTGTTTCAAGTAGCCATCGGCCACGATGATGTTCGGTTCATCTCTATCTTCTTAGAACTAAAAGATGAATAATAAATAAATATATTATTTATCTGAATCAATTATTAATTAGATATAATGTTGGTATTATATTATGATTATCATAGTATGTATTAATTAATTAAACTATTTTTTTCTCAAAATATGAAACAAAATTAGTTATATTTATAATAATAAATTCTTAAAGCAATAGAAATGTATTGATACATAATCAAAATGTAATGTAAAATATAATAAAAAAAATAAAATTCTGTTAGATAGATATAATTTCCTCTTGTTATCTTGAGTTACACTTGTAGTCAAGTAATGTTAATTAAACTTTATCTGATACTACCTACTAGTACATTATTTGCCCTTAAGTAAATATAATATAAGTAATATTAACTGTGCAGGGTGAAGTGAGAATAAAAAAGTGATAGAATTTTTGGGTTTCCAAAAAATATAAAATATTTCATAGTACTATCTTCACTTAATATCTGTTATTTTTCATTATCTAATGATAATAATATCTTGAATATAAATCGAATAACAATTTCTGCTCACAATAATCACTTATACAATTTATAATAGGGGTATAAAATAATCACTCCTTAAAATCTATCTCGAAGCTTTGCATCAGATGGATTACTAGTAGCAAACCTGAACTATGTAGTAACAACATTAATCATTTACTATGCTTATCATCTCACGTATAAGATATAAGAGTCTATAATAACTATTAGTAATAATTCGAGTAAGAACTAATATGTATATTCAAGGTCTCTAGTGTGAACGAGTATATATATATTCACAGAGGCTCGCTCTTCACCCTATTCTGCGAAAAATTGCGAGATCGCACTGAGCCGCCACGCTCTGAGGTGAGTTTTGCCGGACTGGTGTATTATAATAAGATAACTGTAGACTATTTATAAATGTAGGAATAACTCACTCACTTATTATATTGTGAGTATGGAACGAACTTTCAAGGATGAATAGACCTTTCGAGAAATTGTCTATTTAGTATACTCATAAATTCAGCTTATGAAAAAATATATAGTTTACTACGCTATACGTATGAGTCTCACTTTGTTTGTAATACTATGTTTAAATAATACTTATTTATCCGCATTTGTAAGTAGTTGGAGTTCTCTCACTAGTCTACCTCAAGTATAAGTTACTCTAATAAATGGTAATTATATGAGGTAATCTAAAGCTTTTTAATCAAGAGTATAACTCCGTCATAATTAATTATGTAATTGCTAAATGAACCTTCGTAGATAATTTTTTTTATTATATACATATAATCCATATATGTTATAGAATTTATTATAGTATACACTCAATTATAAATATTATTTAATATATATAGATATATAGTATACTATAAGTACTCTCAATATATAGTTAACAAC
>JABUQX010094536.1:0-2500 GCA_015478945.1 Trachelipus rathkii | reverse complement strand
GTCGTTTCTGTACAATAAGTAATTGGATTTAATTAGTTAATTAATATTTTATTTATTTATTTTATTATTATCTAATAAGACTTCATGATGGTGAGGACTGGTGGCTTACTTAGTGATCGTATCGATGATTTATGGTATTTCAGAGGGGAGATACGAAGTCACTCCCCACGCTCAGTTCAGTCTCCCGTATAAGATTAGTAGTTAGTACGTTGAGATAGTAAAACGCCTCGACTAGTATCACTACGTGATTCAGTTCTTAATTGAGTTTTATCTACATGTGTGAGTTTAATTATTGTTATCACTCTCGTATTTTAAAAATAAGATATTTTAAGAGTCTGCGAACATATCTCTATCTTAAATAGGCAACTTTCCGTCTCACTCGTGAGTAAGTCGCATCTTTGACTTATATAGTCATTAAAAACATAGTGTGATAATTTTATTCTTAAACAATTTATTGAGATTACAGACATCTTCCACACTAATTAACCAAAAAAGCCACGTTATATTTTTATTTTTTTGTTTATTTATCTGCTCTAGGTAAAAATTGAGTCTCTTTTGAATTAATAATGATATTTATTTAATTATTTTATTCTACATTATAGTTTTATTTTTACTTACATGCCTGAACTTTTAGGGATGCTGACCATATTATATAATATAGATATATATATATATACATATATATTGCTAATTACATTAAATATATATATATATATATATATATATCCCATAAGTATCTTTAAAATATAATTAAAAGAATATATGTAATACTCTACACTCATAATAAATTACTAATAATATATTATATCTACAATTATATTATTATAAATAAAATAAAATAAATTTATATTAAATTAATTTTATTAATATATAATATATAATAATATATTATTTAATTAATATAATATTTTATAAATAATAGTAATATATTGATTAATCTCACATTGACGAAGTTAATTAAATATTTTATGATTACTATTAAAGATATAAGACATTATCTGTTGTGTTAAGTGCTTGATACAATAGAAGTGAAATTTAAAATAAAATAGTCATAAATAAAAACTTATTCTGCACTTTAGTGTTTAATTAAAAAAAAAGTGTTATATTTTATTTCGATTATTGATTACTTCTTATTTATGTCTATATTCTTCGAGCTACTACGTATTAAAAATCATTGATAAATAATTTGGGATAAGATCTTTATTTATATGGTTCATTACAGTGACATATTAAAAGACTGACATACCTCACTCATTAGGAGTAAACACAAGCACACTCACGAAGACATATCTAATCATATAATTAAATGTTTATCCATAAGCAGACTCTAATTTAGTATCTACTTTACGCTCAATTAGCAAAATGTATATGAGTGCACCTCATTTTCTTTAAAAATTTTTCATCCTTCTTGCCGGTAACTTGCACAGATCTATGAGAATCCATAACTCATAATTATTTGAGCCCCTAGAAAGTGGATGAGAGAGACTCACATCTTGGTTATGATAAGAATTGACGAAGTATATTCACAAGTAGTCTATATATATCATAGTTGAGCAAGAGGAGAGACTAAATACATCAGCATAGCCTGGCACTTTCACACAGGCAAAAATCTAGAATGTTTTTCTTTTTCGGAATATCTAATATAGAGGTGAGCATAAATGTATATAGTATACTATAAATTAAAATGTATTTACTCTTTCATGCAAAGGCACAAAAATAGTTTATTAAGCATGATAGTTACGTTCTTTTATTTAGGGATGTTGAAATATGTATATGTAGAAATATATAAATTTCATATAATATATTTCATATTTTAAAGCATATATAATCGTAACACATAATATGATAGTAATGAAAGAAAAACAATAAGGAACCCATAAAATCAATCATAAGCTACAAAAACGCGATTTGAATCACGTGACAGTAAAAATGTACGATTAGGTGCCATTCGTATAAATATAGTAAATATATGTGATAATAATTAGTCATACTTGGATCATATAAACAAGTAGCTAGGGCGCGCCGATATATAATATTTTTTGTGTAAGTGACAGCCTTATGCGACCGTAGATTTCACTATGATATATATATACGTAATTACCCTTTTAACACACTCCTACATGTGTCACAAAGTATGCGACAGCGAAAATTATTATATAGAGACATGCCATCAATGCCGCCGTATCGCTGTAATTGCCGACAGCTTATGGCGACCTACGATATCTTCGTTCTTTCGCCGGCTTATAGGTGATGTTCACGCTTATATATATTAAAGATTATATTAGGGAGTATATGAGTATTTCCTTAGTGCGATAATAAAGTCATGCTTATTTATATAGTGAGAAGAAAATAACTAATTTATGATTAATATTAATTTATGTAATTAAAATACACCGTATTAACACTTATATCTACACGTTATACACTCATTCCTAACCTCCATAGTCTTTTAGTTAGCCGTCCATACCAACCATACTATTATAATCATATAAACCATTAT
>JABUQX010094535.1:20000-38423 GCA_015478945.1 Trachelipus rathkii | reverse complement strand
TTTACTAAACTCTATCAACCAAAAACATAAACTCTACCGAAACTTTAAAAACAAAATTATACCATTCCAAGTATATAACACATATGATAAACAATTAAAGGCAGTTCTTAAGAAAGCAAAGAGAAAACACTACTCTAACAAATTCCAGGATTGCAACAAAGACTCGAAGGCCACTTGGGGTTTAATCAATAAATTAATCAACAATAACAAAAAAAAACTCACAATGTATAAAAGAACTGAATTTAAACAATCAGTTAACAACCAACCAAAATAAGATCGCAGACGGACTAAACGAATACTTCGTAAACGTCGGTAAGCAAATCTTGAAAGACAAACCCCCTAGTCAAACATCATATGAAACTTTTCTCCCAGACTACGAGTCTCATTTTTCCTTTATTCCCATCACTGTCCCGGAGGTAAAAAAGGTAATCGCCGGATTAAAAAACAAAAAATGTGATGTTCATTCTATCCCCAATCACATCCTCAAACTCGCTGCCGACATAATAGCCACCCCTTTAAAACACTTGTTCAATGAATCATTTTTGACAGGAATTTTCCCAAATATATTCAAGACAGCAAAAGTGATCCCTATACCTAAAAAAGGAGACCTTTGCCTAGCAAAAAATTACAGACCAATAGCTATCACAAACATGATTAGTAAAATATTTGAGAAATTAGTTTTCAATCAGTTAACAGAATATTTTATATCAAACAATATTCTTAATGATTCACAATTTGGATTTAGAAAAGGACGTTCAACTGCTGATGCCCTCATTTGCTTAACCGAAAAACTGTACAGAAATATAGAAAATAAAGACTCCTCCCTGCTATTATTATTAGATTTCACAAAAGCTTTTGACATGATTGATCATGACATACTACTAAGTAAAATGAACAAAATGGGCTTTGAAGGGACAAACTTACAATGGTTTAAAAGCTACTTAAAGGCGATCTCAATACGTAAAACTAAATGAAACTAATTCAGCCACACTTCAAACATCAACAGGGGTACCCCAGGGCTCAATTCTTGGACCGTTTTATTTACTCTATATTACAATGATCTGCTTCACTCTCATGCGCTGTTTTCAGTCTTTTTGCTGACGATACCCCTTTATAAATGACAAAGATGCGAGTCTCTAGTCTCGTAAAAGCAACTGACAATTAACAGAAAATAATGAAAATGAAGACGCAATAAGCAGTATCTTTTTTTATTTCTTTTTTTTTTTTTTTTTTTTTAAAGTAAATAAAAAATCTTACATAATTTTTAGCAACAAACCAATTAACGATTTAGAATATAAAATGTAACAATGTAGGAACTGAATAGGGCTGCAAATGCTAAAATACTTGGATTAACAATCGACGATAAACTGACATTTAAAGAACATGTAAACCAAACCAAGTTAGCAGGACTGTCGAGATACATGTATATGCTAATAAAATTAAGAAATTTTGTACCTCTTTACATTCTTAGGAAATTATACTATTCACTAATACACCCCTCACTTACTTTCCTGTCTCCTATCTCGGACCACAAGTAACTCAGTAATTCACCAGTTAATTGAACCCCAAAACGATTTATTCGCCTCATTAGCAATACAAGAGACTTTTACAGCCATTACACAACCATTATGTCAAAAGCCTAAAAGTATTGCAGTTTAAAGATTGCTAAATATATCACTCCTGAAAGAGATGCATAAAATTATCCATAACAATGCATGGACTTTTGCTAGCATAAATTCATCAAACCAAGCAAGGCGCGTTAGCAAATCAAAATAACCTTAAGAAACAATGGCGTCACAAAACCCCCTCTTGTAGACTAAAAATAGCCACACAATGCGTCAGCTACAAGGCAGCTAAACTTTAAAACTCAATGTTACAAGAAATTAACACCGAAAACTCTATCATGTACCTTTTCCTAAAAATAAAATAAAAACTTATTTGCTATATCAATAATTAATTAAAAAACTAACTCAGGAGATTGTGAACCCACGTAAAATTAGCGTACTACCATATCATTATCCAGTATTATTATATTATTATTATTATTATGTATTATTATTATTATTATTATTATTAATTATTATTATTATTATTATTATTATTATTATTATTATTATTCCTGTTATTATTATTATTATATTATTATTATTATTATATTTATTTTATTATTATTATTATATTATATTATTATTATTATTATATATTCGGATATTTTTATTCTATTTTAATTACTATTATTATATTTATTTAATTATTATTATTATTATTATTATTATTATTATTATTATTATTATTATTATTATTATTATTATTATTATTATTATTTTAATTAATAAATATTATTATTATTATTATTATATTATTATTTTATTATTAATTATTAATATTATTATTATTCATTATATTTATTATTATTATTATTATATTATATATTATATTTATTTATTATTATTATTATATTATAAATTATTATTATTATAATAATTATATATTATTATAGTATTATTATTATTATTATTATATTTTAGTTTATTATTATTAATATTATTATCATTATTAGTAATTATCATCATTATTGTAATCCTTATTGTAATTATTATTATTTATTATTATTATTATTATTATTATTATTATTATTATTATTATTATTAATTATATTATTATTATTATTATTATTTTTATATTATTATTATTATTATTATTATTATTATTATTATTATTATTATATAATTAATATTTATTTTATTATTAATTATTATTCATTATTATGATTTATTATTAATTATCGTATTATTATTATTATCATTTATTATTTATTATTATTATATTATTATTATCTATTACTTATTATTATTTATTATTACGGATTTTATTATTTTTTGTGTAAAGCATGATGTAGCTTATTAAATTGTATTGAATATTATTGAATTTTAGTGTAATAATATGATTATAATGTGATTGGGATAATATGTTGTATTTCGTTCCGTTAATTGCTTTTATTATTTCAATTTATGATTATAATTATTATTTATTATTCATTATTATATTATTATTATTATTATTTATATTATTATTATTATTATATTATTATTATTATATTATTATTTATTATTTATTTTATTATATTATTCTTATTATTATATTATTATATTATTTATTATTCTTATATTATATATTATTATTATATTATTATTAATTATTATTATTATTATTATTATTATATTATATATATATATATATCATTTTTATTATAGTATTATTATTTTGTTGTTGTTGTTGTTATTATTATTATTATTATTATTATTATTATTATTATTATTATTATTATTATTATTATATATTTTATTTGTATTATTAATATTATTTATTATTACTTTATTATTATTATTATTATTATATTATTTATTTATTATTTATAATTATTATTTATTATATTATTATTATTTATTCATATATTATTATTATTATTATTATTATATTATTATTTATTATTATATTATTAATTTTATTATTATTATTATTATATTACTATTACCTTATTATTATATACCCATTAGTACTAATTTTTATCCGTATTATAACTTTTGTTATTAATTTATTATTATTATTATTATTTATTATATTATTATATTATTTTATTATTATTATTATTATTTTATTATTATTATATTATTATTTTATTATTATTATTATATTATTGTTTGTTGTTGGTTGTTTTTGTTGATGTTGTTGTTGTTTTGTTTTGTTTTTTCTCTTATTCTCTTTATTATCATTATTATTAATTAAATTATATATATTTTTATTTTAGTAAAAATTATATTTTATTATTATTTATTATTATTGTTAAGAACTTTTATTTTTTATTTTCGATTATTATTATTATTATTATTATTGTTTTTATCATTATTATTATTATTATTTTTATCATTATTATTGTTATCTTTGCTATTATTATTATTATTATTATTATTATTATTATTATTATTATTATTATTATTATTATTATTATTATTATTATTATTATTATTATTATTATTATTATTATTATTATTATTATTATTATTACTATATTAATATTAATATTGTTAAATTATATTATTTATTAATATAAATTATATTATTTCCGTTATTTATTAACAAACATTATTATTATTACATTATTATAATACAATTATTTTAGTCATAAATATCACAATTTCTATTACTTCTAACACAAGCGCTGATAGAGCAGTCAAAACAACCAGTTTTACAATTATTGCCGAATATTTTGTACGTTATAATAATAATTCTCATAATTGATTAAATCATCTTTATATTCTAAAGACGGATATCCCATGTTCATTGAAAGCAACTCTGATGTTTCACTTCCAAACATAATTCCAGAAGCCTCTGAATATATCTATCCGGACATATTGAAACATCGAAAGACACCTGAACTGAGCCACTTCTCTCTTCTCCACCACAACATCAGAAGTCTTAAACAACATCACAATACTTTTCTGGACTATCTAAGTTACCAAAATATCACAATTGACTGCATAGTACTAACCGAAACATTTCTGAATGAACACAACAACGGGTTATACCCGATCCCAGGATATACTGAAACACATGCATTTCGAACTAACAAACGGGGTGGGGGAGTTTCACTTTACTTAAAAAATGGCTTCTGTACATCTCATGAAGTCATAATTTCACTCGTAAACCCACACATAGAGGCACTAGCAACTCGCATTAAAATGAAATCGAATCAACTAATTGTAATGGGAGTCTATCGACCCCCAAATTCATCTAAAACAGAGTTCATAAATGCCTCAAAGAAATTATCAAAACACATTTTCTTAACTCTAAAGTAATAATTGCGGGTGATTTCAACATTGATCTATCCAACGAGAACATTGCAAATCGGGCTAACTCTCTCTCAAACTTAATGTTATCAAATGGTTTCGTCAATTACATAACACTACCTACACGTCCAAACAACGTCGAAAATAGACGTCCGTCCTTAATAGATCATATCTGGGGGAACCTAAACTGGAACGTTAAAACCTTCGTAATAAAAAGTGATATGTCCGATCACTTTCCATGTCTTGCAAAAATTGCTATCAATAAAACTCAAAATTTCACCACCATAAAATACAGACTAGATGGTGAACATCAAAGGCTGAAATACATAAACATTATAACTAAAAAACTTGGTGCTAAAAGAATTCAAAACCCATGGCTAACACCAGCTTTGCTAAACTCTATCAACCAAAAACATAAACTCTACCGAAACTTTAAAAACAAAATTATACCATACCAAGTATATAACACATATGATAAACAATTAAAGGTAGTTCTCAGGAAAGCAAAGAGAAAACACTACTCTAACAAATTCCAGGATTGCAACAAAGACTCGAAGGCCACTTGGGGTTTAATCAATAAATTAATCAACAATAACAAAAAAAAACTCTCAATGTATAAAAGAACTGAATTTAAACAATCAGTTAACAACCAACCAAAATAAGATCGCAGACGGACTAACGAATTACTCGTAAACATCGGTAAGCAAATCATTGAGAGACAAACCCCTTGTCAAAAACATCATATGAAACTTTCTCCCCAGACTAAGAGTTCTCATTTTTCTTTATTCCCATCACCTTCGAGGTAAAAAAAGGTAATCGCCGGATTAAAAAACAAAAAATGTGATGTTCATTCTTCCCCAATCACATCCTCAAACTCTCAGCCGACATAATAAGCCACCCCTTTAAAAAAACACTTTCAATGAATCATTTTAACAGGGAATTTTCCCAAATATCAAGACTGCAAAAGTGATCCTATACACTAAAAAAGGTAGACTTTGCCGAGCAAAAAAATTACAGGGACAAAGCATCACAAACGACGATTAGTTAAATATTGAGAATTAGTTTTTCAATCAGTTAACAAGAATATTTTATATCAAACAATATTCTTAACGATTCACAATTTGGATTTAGAAAAGGACGTTCAACTGCTGTGATGCCCTCATTTGCTTAACCGAAAAACTGTACACAAATATAGAAAATAAAGACTCCTCCCTGCTATTATTATTATTAGATTTCACAAAAGCTTTTGACATGATTGATCATGACATACTACTAAGTAAAATGAACAAAATGGGCTTTGAAGGGACAAACCTACAATGGTTTAAAAGCTACTTAAAGGAGAGATCTCAATATGTAAAACTAAATGAAACTAATTCAGCCACACTTCAAACATCAATCGGCGTACCCCAGGGCTCAATTCTTGGACCGTTTTTATTTACTCTATATACAAATGATCTGATTAAGTCTCATGACGCCTTTTCAGTCTCTTTTGCTGACGATACCTCCATTTTAATAAATGACAAAGATGCCGAGTCTCTATCCCGTAGAGCAACAGACACATTAACAAAAATAATGAAATGGATAGATGCTAATAAGCTATCTTTAAATTTAAATAAAACATCTTACATAATTTTTAGCAACAAACCAATTAACGATCTAAAAATTAAAATTAATAATATAGAACAAAATAGGGCTGCAATGCGAAATACTTTGGATTAACAAATCGATTAAAACTACATTTAAAAGTAACATATTTAACAACCTTAGTTAGCAGCTGTCGAGATACATGTAATGTTAATAAAATTAAGAAATTTTGTACCTCTTTACATTCTTAGGAAATTATATTATTCACTAATACACCCTCACTTACTTTACTGTCTTCCTATCTACGGTACCACAAGTAACTCAGTAATCCTTCCTGTAATTGTAACCCAAAAGCGATTTATTCGCCTCATTAGCAATACAAGAGACTTTTACAGCCATACACAACCATTATTCAAAAACCTAAAGATATTGCAGTTTAAAGACTTGCTAAATATATCACTCCTGAAAGAGATGCATAAAATTATCCATAACAATGCATGTGACTTCTTGCTAGCTAATTTTCATTCAAACCAAGCAAGGCGCGTAGCAAATCAAATAAACCTAAGAAATAATACTTACATAAACCCTCCCTTCTGTAGACTAAAAAAAGCCACTCAAAGCGTCAGCTATAAAGCAGCTAAACTTTTCAACTCAATGCCACAAGATATCAAAACCGAAAAACTCTACCACATCTTTACTAAAAAAATAAAAACATATTATCTAAATAAATATTAATTAAATAACTAACCCAGGATTAAAACCTACGTAAAAATCTAAGCTTACTATTTATTATATTATTATTATTATTTATATTATATTATTTTATTATTATTATTATTATTATTATTATATATTATATTATTATTATTATTATTATATGTTATTATATTATTATTATTATTAGTATATTTCTATTATTATATTATTATTATTATTAGTTATTATTATTATTATTATTATTATTATTATTAATTAATTATTATTTATTCCTAGATTTAATATTCTTACTTTTTTTTTAATCTTTCAGAGTATTGTTTTTATATTATCCCCTATTAATTTTTCACCAGATTACTATATTATTATTATTATTATTATTTTATGTATATTTATTATATTATTATTAATTATTATATTATATTATTATTATACTAGGGAAAATTATTTTGTTATTATAATTATTGGTATAATGTTAGTGTAAAATATTGTACTATGTAAACTGTAAATTTCCTTATCTGAATAAAGTTTTAAATTGAAATTGAAATTATTCATTGTTTGTAACGACTGTATTGATACTGTTACTAGTTTTAATACCTGTTTTACTATTTTCATATTACTATCAAAATTATATTTATTATTATTATTATTATTATTATTATTATTATTATTATTATTATTATATTTATATTATTATTATTATTATATATATTGTAATTATTATTGTTATTATATTATTATTATTATTATTATTATACTATTATTATTATATTATTTATTATTATTACTTATTATTATTATATATTATATTATTATTTATCAATTATTTTGTTATTACTATATTATATTATATTATGTTATTATTATCATTATTATATTATTATTAATATATGATTATTATTATTATTGATATTAGATTATTATTTTCATTATTATTATTATTATTATTATTATATTATTATTATTATTATTATTATTATTCCTATTATTATATATATTATTTATATTATTATTATTATATTATTATTATTATTATTATATTTATTATTATTATTATTATATTATTATATAATTCATTATTATTATTTATTATTATTATTATATTATTATTATTATTATTTTAATATTATTATTTTATTATTTTTATTATATTATTATTATTATTATTATTTTTAAAAAATTTATTATTATTATTATTTTATTATTATTTATCTAATATTATTATTATATTATTATTATTATTATTATTATTATATATTATATTATTATATTGTTATTTATATTATTATTATTGTTGTTATTATTATATTTTTATGTTTTAATTACTTGGAAAGCTCATTATTAATTAAAATGTATTTCGGGTGTTCAAAGACACAATACTGTGTTGCAATTAGTAGACCCATTCACATACTAGGGAATTAATTTTGGTTATTATAATGGATTGATGTATACACATTGTAAAATATTTGACAATATAATATAAAAATTTATGTCATCTTTTTTATTATAACTAAATTGTATTTTCTATGTTGTGAATAAATTGTTTTGAATTGAATTGAATTGATTATTATTATTATTATATTATTTTAGTATATATATTATTATTATTATATATTATTATTATTATTATTATTATTATTAATTTCTATCATATTTTATAGTTATGTTTGTTAATGTTATTATTATTATTATTTTATTATTGTTATTATTGTTATTATTATTATTGTTATGGTTTTAATTATTTTTAGACTCATTATTATTAAATGTATTTCGGGTTTCAAAGGACACAACACTGTGTTGCAATTAGTAAACCCATTTCACATACTAGAGAAATTAATTTTGGTTATTATAATTAACTGATGTATTTAAATTGTAAAATATTTGTCAATATAATATAAAAATGTATGTCATCTTGTTATTTAATGACTAGATTGTATTTTCTAAATGTTGAATAAACGTTTTTGAATTGAATTGAATTTTGAATTGAATTGAATTATTATTTATTATTATTTTATTATTTTTATTATTATTTTTATTATTTTATTTATTTTTATTATTATTTTTATTATTATTTTATTTATTTTTATTATTATTTTATTATTTTATTATCTTTATTATTATTATTTTTATTATTACTTTTATTATTTTTATTATTATTTTTATCAAAATTTTTATATTTTTAATAATATTTTAATCATTTTTATTATTATTTTTATTACTATTTTTATTATTTTTATTATTTTTAAATTTTTTTATAATTTTATATTTTTTTATTTTTATTTTATATTTTATTAGTATTTTTATTATTTTTATTATTTCTATTATTATTTTTATTATTATTTTTGTTATTATTTTTGTTATTATTTTTATTATTATTCTTATTATTATTTCAGTTACTATTTTTTTTATTTTTTTTATTTTTTATTTCTACTATATTTATTATTTTTTTATTTATTTTTTTTATTATTTTTTTTATTTTATTTTTTTACTTTTTACTTTATATTTTTATTTTTATTATTTTTATTATTTTTATTATTTTTATTTTATTTTTTTATTTTTTTATTATTTTTATTATTTTTATTTTTTTTTTTTATTTTATTTTTTTTTATTTTTTTTTTTTTTATTTTTTTATTTTTTTATTTTTTTTTATTTTCTTTTTTTTTTTTTTATTATTTTATTATTTTTATTATTTTCATTATTTTTATTATTTTTATATCCTTATTATTCATTATTTTTATGATTTTGTTATGTTATTATTATATTATAATTATTATTTACATTCTTTATCGTATTTTATCACTGTTATTATTATTGTTATAATTATTATTATTATTTTATTTATATTATTTGTTTTGAATTATTATTATTATTATATATTATTATTTTATTTTTTACTATTATTATCATTATAGTATTAACATATTTTAAACTATTATTAATATTATTATTATATTATTATTATTATTATTATTATTATTATTATTTATTATTATATTATTGTTATTTTATTGTTATTGTTATTATTATTTGTTATTGTTATTGTTATTGTTATTATTATATTTATTATTTATTATTATTATTATTATTATTATTATTATTTATTATTATTATTATTATTATTATTATTATTATTATTATTATTATTATATTATTATTATTATTATTCTTCGTCACTTAGTATCCTTATTATTATTATTATTATTATTATTATTATTATTATTATTATTATTATTATTATTATTATTATTATTATTATTATTATTATTATTATTATTATTATTTTTATTATTATTATTTAAAATTATAAATAATTATACCATTCCAAGTGTATATAACACATATGATAAACAATTAAAGGCAGTTCTTAAGAAAGCAAAGAGAACACACTACTCTAACAAATTCCAGGATTGCAACAAAGACTCGAAGGCCACTTGGGGTTTAATCAATAAATTAATCAACAATAACAAAAAAAAACTCACAATGTATAAAAGAACTGAATTTAAACAATCAGTTAACAACCAACCAAAATAAGATCGCAGACGGACTAAACGAATACTTCGTAAACGTCGGTAAGCAAATCTTGAAAGACAAACCTTTCTCCCAGACTACGAGTCTCATTTTTCCTTTATTCCCATCACTGTCCCGGAGGTAAAAAAGGTAATCGCCGGATTAAAAAACAAAAAATGTGATGTTCATTCTATCCCCAATCACATCCTCAAACTAGCTGCCAACATAATAGCCACCCCTTTAAAACACTTGTTCAATGAATCATTTTTGACAGGAATTTTCCCAAATATATTCAAGACAGCAAAAGTGATCCCTATACCTAAAAAAAGGAGACCTTTGCCTAGCAAAAAATTACAGACCAATAGCTATCACAAACACGATTAGTAAAATATTTGAGAAATTAGTTTTCAATCAGTTAACAGAATATTTTATATCAAACAATATTCTTAATGATTCACAATTTGGATTTAGAAAAGGACGTTCAACTGCTGATGCCCTCATTTGCTTAACCGAAAAACTGTACAGAAATATAGAAAATAAAGACTCCTCCCTGCTATTATTATTAGATTTCACAAAAGCTTTTGACATGATTGATCATGACATACTACTAAGTAAAATGAACAAAATGGGCTTTGAAGGGACAAACCTACAATGGTTTAAAAGCTACTTAAAGGAGAGATCTCAATATGTAAAACTAAATGAAACTAATTCAGCCACACTTCAAACATCAATCGGCGTACCCCAGGGCTCAATTCTTGGACCGTTTTTATTTACTCTATATACAAATGATCTGATTAAGTCTCATGACGCCTTTTCAGTCTCTTTTGCTGACGATACCTCCATTTTAATAAATGACAAAGATGCCGAGTCTCTATCCCGTAGAGCAACAGACACATTAACAAAAATAATGAAATGGATAGATGCTAATAAGCTATCTTTAAATTTAAATAAAACATCTTACATAATTTTTAGCAACAAACCAATTAACGATCTAAAAATTAAAATTAATAATATAGAACTAAATAGGGCTGCAAATGCTAAAATACTTGGATTAACAATCGATGATAAACTGACATTTAAAGAACATATTAACAACCTAGTTAGCAGACTGTCGAGATACATGTATATGTTAATAAAATTAAGAAATTTTGTACCTCTTTACATTCTTAGGAAATTATACTATTCACTAATACACCCTCACTTACTTTACTGTCTTCCTATCTACGGTACCACAAGTAACTCAGTAATCCTTCCTGTAATTGTAACCCAAAAGCGATTTATTCGCCTCATTAGCAATACAAGAGACTTTTATAGCCATACACAACCATTATTCAAAAACCTAAAGATATTGGCAGTTCAAAGACTTGCTAAATATATTCACTCCTGAAAGACGAATGCATTAAAATTATCCATAACAAGCATGTGTGACTTCTTGCTAGCTAATTTTCATTCAAACCAAGCAAGGCGCGTAGCAAATCAAATAAACCTAAGAAATAATACTTACATAAACCCTCCCTTCTGTAGACTAAAAAAAGCCACTCAAAGCGTCAGCTATAAAGCAGCTAAACTTTTCAACTCAATGCCACAAGATATCAAAACCGAAAACTCTACCAAATCTTTTACTAAAAAATTAAAAACATATTATCTAAATAAATATTAATAAATAACTAACCCAGGGATTAAACCTACGTAAAATCTAGCTACTATTATTATTATTATTATTATTATTATTATTATTATTATTATTATTATTATTATTATTATTATTATATTATATTATACTTATTTTATTTATTATTATTATTTTATTATTATTTATTATATTATTATTGTTATCTATTATTATTTATTATATATTATTATTTCTTATTTTATTATATATTATTATTATTATTATTAATATTATTATGATTATTATTATTATTATTATTAGGTATTATTATATTAATTATTTATTATTATTATTATTACTACTATTATATTATTATTATTATTATTAATTATTATTATTATATTATTATTATTATTATTATTATTTATTATGTATTATTATTATTATTATTATCCCTATTATTTTTTATTTTTATTATTATATTATTATTATATATATTTTATATTATTTATTATTATTATTATTATTATTATTATTATTATTATATTATATTATATTATAGCTAGGGAAATTATTTTGATACTATAATTATTTAGTGTTTTGCAACTGTAAAAATATTCTACATAGGTGAGCAGACATGATTTTCTGCAATATTTGAATAAAGTTTTAAAATGAAATGAAATATTCATTTGTTTGTAACGGACTGATTGATACTGTTACTATAAATATAACTGTTTTTTTTTTTTTTTTTTTGTACTATTTTATTCTTTTATGTTTATAAAATTATATTATAACAATATTCATCATTATTATTTATTATTATTATGTTATTATTATTGTATATTATTATTATTATATTAACTATTATATATTATTATATATTATTATTTTATTATTATATTATTATATTATTTATATGATTATTATTATTATTATTATTATTTATTATTATTATATTATTATTTTATTATATTTTATATTATATTTTTATTATTATTATTATTATTATTATATTATATTATTATATTGGTTGTTATTATTATATTTTATGGTAAAATGATTTTAGGCACAGCTTACTGAAATGGCATTTCGGCTGTTAAAGCACAGAGTACTGAGTTTGCAATTAATAGACCCATTTCACATACTAGAGAAATTAATTTGGTTATTATAATGGATTGATGTATACACATTGTAAAATATTTGACAATATAATACTAAAATTTATGGTCATCTTTTTAATATATAATGTATATTGTTCATTTGCTGAATAAATTGTTTTGATTGAATGAATTATATTATTATTATTATTATTATATTATTATTATTATTATTATTATTTGTATTATTATTATTTTATTTCTATATTATTATTTATTATGTTTGATGTTATTATTATGTTATTTTATTTTATTAATGTGTTATTATTTATTATTGTTATTGTTTTAATTATTTTTAGACTCATTAATTAAATGTATTTCGGGTTTCAAAGGACACAACACTGTTGCAATTAGTAGACCCATTTTCACATACTAGAGAAATAATTTTTTTATTATAATTAACTGATGATTTTAAATTGTAAAATATTTGTCAATATAATATAAAAATATATGTCATCTTGTTATTTAATGACTAGATTGTATTTTCTAAATGTTGGAATAACGTTGATAGAATGAATTTAATTTTGGATGAAATCAATTATTGTTATTATTTATTTTATTTTTTTATTATTTATTTTATTATTTTATTATTTATTCAATCATGAAAAAGATTTTATTTTTTTATTATGGCTATATTATTTTATATTTGAATTATTATTAATTTATGATTACTTTTATATTTTTATTATTTTTTTATCAAAATTTTTATATTTTTAATAATATTTTAATCATTTTTATTATTATTTTTATTACTATTTTTATTATTTTTATTATTTTTATTTAATTCGTTATATTTTTTATTTTATTTTATTATTTTTATTAGTATTTTTATTATTACTTTTATTATTTCTATTATTATTATTATTATTTTTGTTATTATTTTTGTTATTATTTTTATTATATTTTTATTATTGTTATTTTTTTTTTTTTAATTTTTTTTATTTTTTATTTCTACTATATTATTATTATTTTTTTATTTATTTTTTTTATTATTTTTTTTATTTTATTTTTTTACTTTTTATTTTTTATTTTTTTTTATTATTTTTATTATTTTTATTATTTTTATTTTTTTTTTATTTTACTTATTTTTATTTTTGTTTCTTTATTTTTTATTTTTTATTTTTTTATTTTTTTATTTTTTTATTTTTTTATTTTTTTTTATTTTTTTTATTTTTTTTATTTTTTTTATTTTTTTTATTTTTATATTTTTATTATTTTCATTATTTTCATTATTATTTTTTATATTTTATATTTTATATATTTTTATATTATTATTATTATTAATTATTTTATTTTTATTTAATTATTATAATATTTATTATATTATTATTATTATTATTATTATTATTATTATTATTATTATTATTATTATTATTATTATTTATTATTATTATTATATTATTATTATTATTATTATTTATAATACTATTAATATTGTTAATATTATATATTGTTTTATTATTTATTATTATTAATATTAATTATATGTTATTGTTATTATTTTGTTATTGTTATTTTTATTGTTTTGTTATTGTTATTTTATTTTAATTAATTATTTTTATTTATATATTATTATTAGTATTTTTTTATTTTATTATATTATTATTATATTATTATTATTATTATTATTATTATTATTATTATTATTATTATTATTATTATTATTATTATTATTATTATTATTATTATTATTATTATTATTATTATTATTATTTTTATTATATTATTATTATTATTATTATTATTATTATTATTATTATTATTATTATTATTAAACTTTAAAAACAAAATTATACCATTCCAAGTGTATAACACATATGATAAACAATTAAAGGCAGTTCTTAAGAAAGCAAAGAGAACACACTACTCTAACAAATTCCAGGATTGCAACAAAGACTCGAAGGCCACTTGGGGTTTAATCAATAAATTAAACGCAACAATAAAAAAAAAAACTCACAATTGTATAAAAGAACTTGAATTTAAACTAATCAGTTAACAACCAACCAAAATAAGATCGCAGACGGACTAAACGAATACTTCGTAAACGTCGGTAAGCAAATCTTGAGAGACAAACCCCTAGTCAAACATCATATGAAACTTTCTTCTCCAACTACGAGTCATCATTTTCTTTTCCCTCACTGTCCCGAGGTCAAAAGGTAATCGCCGCGATTAAAAAACAAAAAATGTATGTTCATTCTATCCCCAATTTCACATCCCTCAAACTCGCGGCCAACATAATAGCACCCTAAAACCACTTGTTCAATTGAATCATTTTTAAGCAGGAATGTTCCCAAATATATTCAAAGACTGCAAAAGTGATCCTATACCTAAAAAAGGAGACCATTCCCTAGCAAAAACAGACCAATAGCTATCACAAACACGATTAGTAAAATATTTGAGAAATTAGTTTTCAATCAGTTAACAGAATATTTTATATCAAACAATATTCTTAATGATTCACAATTTGGATTTAGAAAAGGACGTTCAACTGCTGATGCCCTCATTTGCTTAACCGAAAAACTGTACAGAAATATAGAAAATAAAGACTCCTCCCTGCTATTATTATTAGATTTCACAAAAGCTTTTGACATGATTGATCATGACATACTATTAAGTAAAATGAACAAAATGGGCTTTGAAGGGACAAACTTACAATGGTTTAAAAGCTACTTAAAGGAGAGATCTCAATACGTAAAACTAAATGAAACTAATTCAGCCACACTTCAAACATCAACCGGCGTACCCCAGGGCTCAATTCTTGGACCGTTTTTATTTACTCTATATACAAATGATCTGATTAAGTCTCATGACGCCTTTTCAGTCTCTTTTGCTGACGATACCTCCATTTTAATAAATGACAAAGATGCCGAGTCTCTATCTCGTAAAGCAACTGACACATTAACAAAAATAATGAAATGGATAGATGCTAATAAGCTATCTTTAAATTTAAATAAAACATCTTACATAATTTTTAGCAACAAACCAATTAACGATTTAAATATTAAAATTAACAATGTAGAACTGAATAGGGCTGCAAATGCTAAAATACTTGGATTAACAATCGATGATAAACTGACATTTAAAGAACATATTAACAACCTAGTTAGCAGACTGTCGAGATACATGTATATGCTAATAAAATTAAGAAATTTTGTACCTCTTTACATTCTTAGGAAATTATACTATTCACTAATATACCCTCACTTACTTTACCTTCGTCTGATCTACGGGTACCACAAGTAACTAAAAATTCCTATCTACAGTACCACAAGCAACTCGGTAATTTATTCGCCTCATTAGCAATACAAGAGACTTTTACAGCCATACACAACCATTATTCAAAAGCCTAAAGATATTGCAGTTTAAATACTTGCTAAATATATCACTCCTGAAAGAGATGCATAAAATTATCCATAACAATGCATGTTATGGATATGTTATGTTATAACTTCTTGCTAGCAAATTTTCATTCAAACCAAGCAAGGTGCGTAGCAAATCAAATAACCTAAGAAACAAATACGTACATAAACCCTTCCCTTCTGTAACTTTAAAAAAAAGCCACTCAAAGCGTAAGCTCCACAAAGCAGCTAAAACTTTAACTCAAATGCCACAAGACATCAAAAACCGAACACTCTACCAATCTTCACTAAAAAATAAAACGTATTATCTGAAACAGAATATTAATTAAAAAAACTAACTCAGAGATTGAACCTACGTAAAATCTAGCTACTACCATTATCATTATCAGTATTATTATTATTATTATTATTATTATTATTATTATTATTATTATTATTATTATTATTATTATTATTATTATTATTATTATTATTATTATTATTATTATTATTATTATTATTATTATTATATTATTGTTATGTTTTGTTATGTTATTATTATTATTTTTTTATTCATGATTTATTATTATTATTATTATTATTATTATATTATATATTTTATTATTATTATTTTATTATTATTATTAATATTTATAAATAATATTAATATTTAATATTAATATGATATTAATTATCTATTAATATTATATATTATTTATATATTTATCTATTATATTATTATTATTATATTATTTATTATTCCTTATATATTATTATTTCACGTTGCTACCTCTCTCAATTGTCTTCACGACTATTAATTATTATTATTTATATTATTATTATTATTTATATTATTATTATATATATTATTATTATTATTATATATTCATTATTATTATTATTATTATTATTAATTTTATTATATTTTATTATTATTATTATTATTATTATTTTTTATATTATTTTATTATTTTATTTATTATATTATATTTATTTTATTATTTATTATTATTATTATATTATTATTATTATTATTATTATTATTATTTTTATTTTATATTATTATTATTATTATTATTATTATATTATATTTATTATTATTATTATTATTATTTTATTTTATTATTATTATTATTATATTTTATATATTATTTATATTATTATTATTATCGTAATTATTATTGCCATATTATTATTATTATACTTATTATTATATACTATTATTATTATTTATCTGTAAGCATGATTGTAGCTATTAAAATTGTATTGAAATTATTGTAATTTTGTTGTAATTATGATTATAATTGTGATTGTGATTAATATTGTTGTATTTGTCGTAATTATTTTTATTTTATTATAATTATTATATTATAATTATTTATTATTATTATTATTAATTATTTTTATATATTAATATATATATTATTATTATTTATTATTATTATATTATATATTATTATATTATATTATTATTATTATTATTTATTTTATTATTATTATTATTATTAATTATTATTATTTTATTATCATTTTATTATTATTATTATTTATTATTAATTATTATATTATTATTATTATTATTATATTATTATTATTATTATTATATTTATTATATTATTATATTATTTATTATTATTATTATTATTATTATTATTATTATTATT